>MU226051.1:626218-666518 GCA_018584345.1 Thuja plicata | reverse complement strand
CATTTTGTACTGATGACATTCTTGTCATCTGGTCTTGGTACAAGTGTCCATGTCTTGTTTTTCTCTATCTGTTCAATCTCCTCATTCATAGCACTAATCCATTCATCATTATCTAGTGCAACATTGATATATTTTGGCTCATAATCACAAATAAGACATCTTGTATTTAGCAACTTACTTCTAGTTCTCATACCAGCCTTTTTGTCTCCTATGATATGGTCCTATGGATGGTTCCTTCTGACATATCTTGCAAGTACAAGTTCAGTTCTTTTTCTATCATCTTGATCATCATTTTTTTCTTCATTCTATTCTCCATTAATTTGTACACCATCTTGAGCAATATTCTAATCGTCGGTATTTGCAGCCTGATGCTTGGGTGCAATGATCTGTTGCTCAGGAGTTCTACATTGTTGGTGGGGTAGAGTGTCAGGTTCCTCATTTTAAGTAAAATTATTGTAGTCCTGTAGTTCTTTAGTGCTTTCCTTTTCATTCTTCTCTGCAAATTCACCTATCTTTACATTTGCACTTTCGACAATTTTGTTAGAATCTTTGTTTAGACATTTATAAGCCTTGATCTTGGTAGAATTCCCTAGAAAGATTCCTTCAACACTCTTGGAGTCAATTTTTCTATTTCTATCATCTTTTAAGATATAACATTGACTACCAAAATTTTTGAAATAGCTTACATTGGGTGTGTATCCATACCATAGCTCATAAGGTGTCTTTTTGGTGTCTTTTTTCAATTGTACTATGTTCAATGTGTAAACAGCAGTACTGATAGCTTCCCTCTAGAAGATTTTGGTGACACCTTTCTCTATCATCAGTGTCCTTGCACAATCAACTATGGATTTGTTCCTTCTTTCAGTAATTCCATTCTGATGTGGTGTTCTTGGTGTAGAGACCTATCTTTTTATTCCATGCTCATTACAAAATTTAGTGAATTCATCTGAAATAAATTCCCCTCTATCTAATCTTAATAATTTTAAATCCTTACCACTTTGCTTCTCAACCATTGCTTTGTATCATTTAAACATCTTAAATGCTTCTAATTTATCTTTTAGAAACATGACAGTCATCATTCTAGAGTAATCATCAACAAAGAGAATAAAATATCTAGCTCCATAATAACTCTTTGTCCTCATAGGTCCACATAAGTTAGTATGGACTAATTCTAGAATAGCATCATATGTATGGGTTTTTCTTTTAAAACTAGACTTTTTCATTTTACCTTTTTGACAATTCTTACACATGATGTTGTCGAGCTTGGTCATCATCGGTAACCCTCTGACATTTCTCTTTTTGCTAATCTTTATCATGTTGTCAAAATTCACATGACACAATCTTTTGTGCCACAACCATAGGTCTTCATTTGTAGAAATTAAACAAGTGGAGTCAATATCATTCAGATAGAATAAGTTACCTTTTGTTTGCTCACTGGTACCAATCAAATTTCATGATTTGTTGAAGATCTTTGCCTTCTTATTTTCAAATGCAACTTTGTGACCTGAATTATTCAACTAAGAAACACTCAATAGATTATAATTCAATCCATTTACCCAATAAGCATTTTCACATTTTATCTGGTTATTCAACATTATTGTTCCTCTACCTTCAATTAGACAAGGTGTGTCATTACCCATTCTTACTGAACCACCTTTTTAGTACTCAAAAGTCTCAAACTTTTGCTTATCACCAGTCATATGGTGAGGGAAGCCACTATCTATGATCCAAACATCATTTTTTCTAACCTTAGATATGAGATTTTTTTCTACATACATTTCTTCATCATCATCTGAATCATCCTTTACAGCCACAAACACCATCTTGATGTCTTCTTCAGATTCAGTGTTAGTATCATCATCTTTGCATTTTTCTAGATAACTGGCCTTCTTTCCTCTATCCTTATAGTCTTGGGTATCTCTTCCTTATAATTTTTGGTAGCTTCTATTATCACCTCTGTCAGAATTCTTTTCAAATGATCTGTCATTACTTATGTCATCTTGTCTTCTATTAGTACATCTTGCAGCAAAGTGTCCAATGTCTTTGAAATTAAAACAATCAAGTGGTAATTTACCTTTGTATTTACCTTTGCCTCTCTGCATTCTTCTAGCCATAAGTGCTTCAATTTCATCAAGGTCATCTTCTTCACTTTCACTATCACTATCTTTTCTCATAGTGTTTTTATGACTTGATTTACTTATTCTCACAGAGGACTTGAATACAAACTATATGTTTGGTAAGACACTATTATCAAAGTTGTAATTCTCAAATGAAATCAATCTTCCAATTAAACTATCTAGAGTAACATTGTTATTTGCTACCGCTATCATTTCTTGAATGGAAAATACTCTAATAGAATAAGTAGGTAGTAAGGTTCATAGAATTTTACTTACCACTGTATCTTCTTCTAGTACACCTTCAACTATTCGGATAACATTGACTACCTCTTTGATTCTTGTGCTATACTGAGTGATTTTTTCACCTTCTTTAATTTTGAGATCATCAAACTTTCCTCTAAGGCTTTCTTCCTTGGCTCTCAAAACATTTTTGTCACCACCATGTACAAGCTTTAATTTGTCCCACATCTGCTTTGCATTTTTGCAGTCTTTGACATCTTCAAATTCAGCATCGAAGAGTGAGGAAGTAAGTTCTATCATCATTTCATTGTGTTCATGCTTCTCTCTCATTTTTTCAAATGTTAGTGCTCCTGTGGGCAACACATATTCAGTTTCTAATTATTGAGTAACATCATTACCAATACCTTATAAGTGGAGTCTTATTTTATTTTTCCATGAAGCAAAATTATCTTTGTTCAACTTGGGCACATCTTGTCTGTTCATCTTGTGATCTTTAGCTTAGGTCTTGAAACCTTCCTTTCTAAGAACACAAGCTTTGATACCAATTGTTAGTAATAACTAAGAGAGGGGGGTGAATCAGTGGCCTCAAAAATTAATCCTTAAATCAATCCTTAAAAATTATGACCACAAATTATATCTCAATTATCATCTGTCCTTCAAGATGAATGCCATGAAATACTTATATCAATTTACTACTTGTCGAATTTCTTTGTTAAACCTTCTTCTATATGATTACTGATAAGCAATCATCTATTTACTGAAACACAGTAAATATGTAGAGTATACCGATAAATCTAGAATCAAATATGTAAGATACAAAACAATAAATAAATGAATCATACACACATAACACATGGATTTTTAATGTGGAAACCCTGTTAAGGGAAAAACCATTGGGACCGGTACCCCAAATTTTTACTCTTCTGAAGTAAGCCATGTTAAGAGCCAACCCTGTTAAAGGTTACAAATACACTATTAGGTGTGACCTTGTTAGAGGATTTAGAAATAGTTTGTCAACTAGTATCTGGCATCTAATGCTACCATCCTTGATCAAATGCTCACTTGGCCTCTCAATAGGAACCGAGCATATCCAATGCTACTTTTGTGATCAAAATTTTTGATACTCCTTGGGATGTATCTCAATTAAAAAAGACTTTTAATTCCTACTCAATTAAAAGACTTATATGCTTCAATGGTTAAACTGAAACACTAATGATCTATTCATACATACAACTCAATTGCATATTTTCAGATCTATTATAGGTCCATTACTTCACTGATCAATATAATCAAATATATACCTTTTCTCCATACTTGTTATGCTCTACGATGCTTGTCTCACTATTCATTGATGTATGCAGAATCTAGCTCTTCCTTTAGCTTGTTGATTAGGATTGAAATGAATACTTTCTTCTCCTTCTGATTTTATTTAGCATCTTTCCTCTTTCTTGTTCACCCCACACACATAATTCGTAATGAATTGGGTTTGTCTCTTATAGACATGATTTCCTCCTTTCTTGGCTTTCTTGATCTTGGCGTGTTCAACAATCTTTTCCCACAGATTTAAAGCAAATCTCCAATCTGATCTCGTAGAGATCTTCTTGCCAACTGGACAACGTAGCTTTAAATCAGTTACTTATCTTCGGCTTTATCTGGATGATTAAAACAATGATAACTATCTGTTAACTCTATATTTAGCTCCTTGACAGCTAAGAATTTTGTCATTTTTTGAACTCTCTGTTCTGTCAGTCAACACTTCAGTTAGTCATCAGTGATAATTGACTATTCTGTCGGTGTGACTTCAGTTCTCATCAGGATCTCCGTCCTTGTCTTCTCCATCGGGAAACACTAAAATTTTGTTCGTCGGGTTAGTTTGTGTTCTGCTCATTGTGCAACACTGTAACTCTTCTCATTGGTAATGTTGTGCATTTCTTTGTTGGGAAACACTGTGACTTTGTTCTTTTACTCTGACCGCCGGGTGCACTCCGTTGGTGTATGCAGTCACTTAGTGAATACTTGACTTATATGCATTACTGATTAGCATAGCCTTGATTCATGAGTTCTTTGAAGTCTTTGGTAGTATCTCCATGACCATACAGATTATATCAAGTTGACATCAATGACAATACAATACATTAACTAATTTAATGCCTTGCACGATCATCAACTTAACATCTTCAAACATTCAATTAGTTACATGTCAACATTTCCTTTCCCTATGGAGGAGGAAGGTGGATGAGATGAGGTGATATGATGCTACTACATGGCTCCCTCTAAAGCCTCTAACTATTTCCAACACCTAGAAAATGGATGTCCTTCCTTGCCACAAAAACTGCAAGGATCACCTGTGTACTTCATAATCTTAGAGGAAGACTCACCAAAATTTGAATATTTTCCCTACTTGGGATGGGAATGTGGTTTAAAATCAGATTTAGGAGGTGGCTTGGAGGAACTCTCACTACCTGTTGAATCTTTATTTGGCTTCGGTTTTGGCTTTTATTTCTCCTTAGATGTTTTAGAAACCAATACTTGGTTCTCTCAGCCTTTGAGAGAGTCAAGCTGAGATAGATTTGCCTTCTCACGAGTCACATGATTATAGTACACACCAAATGTAGGGATGGTAAATCTTGGACCCAAAGCATCCATGGTAGAATGGAAGGTAGAAGAAAATATCTGAAATGGACCATGAAGCTTAAAAAGAATCAGGTAAATGCACTTTGTATTTGTCTTAATCTTTCCATAACTCTGTAAGATAGACCTGATAGACTTGAATTTCATCAAGAAATCCTAAATACAAGAAATGACTCAAGACCCAAAGTTGTCAATTATGCCTTTATCTAAAGTGCACCAAACTCATTGATTGTGCCAAAGATAGTCTAAAACTTCTCCCACATATCAAGAGGCGTATCACAACCATCAAGATAAAAGAGAAAACTATTTGAAACATGTAAATAAATCACACCGATGGCCTCATCCATCTTTTTCTTGTGGTGCGTGATCTTGTAAGGATGATTCAATACCAGTTGAATGGTATCCAAACAAGACCATAACCCGCATGACTAGAGAAGTTGAGTCATACGGGATTTCCACAAATGGAAATTATGTGGAGTGAGAAGCTCAACTGGTATTGAATATTCTACCATTATTGCACTGCATTGACTTTTTAATTATTAGTTATCTTTCAGAACTAGACAGGAGATGCAGAGGGGTTTGTGTTTTATGTTATTAAGTGCTCTGGTTTTTCAGAGGTAAATGACAAAAAATAAGAAAAAAACACCCCCCCCCCAAAGTGAAATACCAAACCCCAGTAAAAATTGAAAAGCTAAAAGGAGATATAGGGAAATAAATGCTTCAGATTGAATGGGAAAATACCTGATCAAATTTCTTAGAAAAATAACCCTAAAATCTGAAGAGTTCTCATCAAGAAATTTCCAATGCCTACTCATTAACTAAAAATAGAGTTTGTATGCACATTTTGGAGGCATGGGAGTACATAAAAGAAGCCCTCACTTTGAATGGAAAAATGCCCAATAAATATAAAAAATATTGATAAAACCTCCAGATTTGGATAGAGCTTGGAAAGAGCTTTCTAACGATATATGGAAGTCCCAAAAATACCTATGTTTGCCCAAGTTATTGCAAAAAAACCAAAGAGTGGTTTTAAAGGACTCCAAAACAAAACAAAAAATTAACCCCCTTGGGGCTTAGGACCGTCGATGGCTGGTCACATGCCACTCGGAGGTAGTCAGTGTTGTTGTGGTGGGTGGTGGGCGCTTGCGGGTGGTGCGCGGGGGTGGGAATGGTAACACATATAATGGCACAGAGGGTAGCCTAGTGGCATAGAGGGTGGCATGATTGGAGGAGCCCGTAGCCTGGTGGTGGTCTCTGTAGCGGTGGGGACCGTTTTCTGGAGTCTGCGAAACCTGGAGCTGGTGGAGCCCACAGCGGTGGGGACCACTTTTTTATTTTTTTCAAAAATATTTTTTTTAAACCATAAGCGCTCAGTGCTTTTAAATTGATTTTTTGATTGATTTTTTTTAAATCTGAAAATGAATCATATGCGTGCTAAAATAGGCCTACATGCAAAAAAATTGCCTCAGAATACAACTATGTCCAAATTGGATGTGCCATATATGGAAATAAGGGTTTGTGGGCCTTCTGGACGCAACCGTGAGGTCAGTTTGTGACCAAAGTTCTCAAAAAAATAGCCCCCATAGATCCACACAAAAACCTCTAAAAACTTGAAACCCTCAGCGCTCCAAAAATTCTTCAAAAACTCAAGAATGGGTTGCAACAACAAGGCTCTGATACCATGTTAGAATTCATAAAATTATATCACCAAGATCCACTATAGAAAAAACCTATCACAAAAAAAAAGAATGGAGACACAACAAAGAATGATCTGAAAGATGAAATATTCATTCAGAGAGGGAATAGTAAAATACAATGAGATCAAACCCTTATAAAAGTGATCAAAACCCAGAAAGGTCAAATCAACCTCAATTACAAAATAAAATTCCACATGCCAAAAATGACAATTCAAATCCATCTTTAACCACCAAAACATATCAAGGAACCTTATCAACAACGCCAAACTTGTAAAACGTCCCACAAATCACACCTCGGCCATCCAAAAAATATTTTACTGTTCAAGTCAGCCAAGAACACAGAAAATTACCACTGACTGAAAAATCCTTCAAATTTGATCACCATAATCGATGTAGACCACCAACTCAGCATGCACATATATTAAGAACATCAATAGGCATCATGAATAACACAAAAGCATCCAAACCAATCCAAATCATCAGATTTGTCAGCATCTCTCATGTCAAACCTCAAGAATGCTATAAACACCCTTTAATACACCTTAAAATGCCTTGTGGATCTATTGAACTCAAACCTTTTGAATTGAAGAAACATCAAAATGTCCCAAACATCCACCTAAATGCACAGATAAAAATATTGACCTGGAAGTTCACACCAAACCTATTTTAGTCACACTATCAACACTGACAGATAGTGCAAGAGCCTATCACCATACCTTACCTCATAACATATTCAAATCATCATGCACACCTTTGTAACTTGACATAAAACATGTACAGACTATCTTCAACATCTCCTAGCATCTGTGACCACTTTTCTTCAATAATCAAACCTCACAGAACCTTTGAGAATACTACCACTATCCAAACTATCCAATAGATATGTTGACATCAATGACAACACATCCAACAAATATATATTACAATACATATGAGCATATGTCCAACACCAAAAAATCATATTTCAAGCGTCAAAATAGGTTATAAACAACATAAACCCACAAGATTTAGCATTAGAAATGATCATTCTTTTCTTATTTCATAAAAACCTTGTCCTAGTCCTCTCCAGATGAAAACAATTATATAGGTTAACAATCACGGTCATCATTATTTTACTCCTAAACAATATTTTCCATGCCTACCAATTTCAAAATCATTAACAAAGACTCCTTACACTTTAAAACTACCAACTTGGAAGAGTTTTCAATAGTGGAAAGAGGAGGAATAATAAATTATTGTCCAAACCCTTACTATCACGAGTTACATACCTTGTCATGAAAGAAAATTCAATATATCACTTGTTTCTCCATGAAAATCCTCGAAACCAATTTTGAACCAGAGCTAATTCATAGTTGTAAATGTTCCAATATATTATAGTTGGTTAAATCATTCTACGGGGCCGTGATAAACCATGCAACAACAACCAAACAAGAATTTGCAGAGTAACAATCATGTTTTATTGAACTTTCAATACAAAATGCTTTCAAACCCAACCACCACCACTTCAATTCAACCATATAATGTACTATTTTCTATTTATTTGTTTATGTTTATTTTTATGCTATTAAATAATTTTCAAGTACATATGATAGGAGGTAACAGAGATGTATATTGGATATTTATATTGATGGTGGCAGTTTATGTGCAATATATAACTCTTTGCAGGTCATTGTGCTTGTACTTTACAATCGGGTATTCACGTGATCATGGACATCATTATTGTTGCAAAGAAAATGAGGTGAGTTTATGTGCAATATATAACTTTTTGCAGGTCATTGTGCTTGTACTTTATAATCGGGTATTCACGTGATCATGGACATCATTATTGTTGCAAAGACAATGAGGTGAGTTTATGTGCAATATATAACTCTTTGCAGGTCATTGTGCTTGTACTTTACAATCGGGTATTCACGTGATCATGCACATCATTATTGTTGCAAAGACAATGAGGTTCTCACCTTTATGCCTCTGTAACGATCATTATGCCACCCATTTGTTTTTTACACATAAATGATATGCTATACTTTACACATATATAAAAAACTTCTTTTTGCCTATGTGCAGGCTCCTCCATGTGGCTTTCAAGACCGAAGACTATGTGGTGGTGATAATGTCGCTACCACCGAATTTAGTAGAGGTCATTGTCCTTTGATTTTTGAGAGTCGTCCAACACAACTATAGTTGGTTCTTGAGAATGGATACGCGCATATTCTAAGCAATCAAGTTGGTATTCTATATGAGTGTGTGACGTTGTTTGTTGTGAAATATTGAACCAAGACACATGCATCAAAGGCATGCCCATTAGGTACAAGCCATTGTATTGTGGCATAGAAGTCTGGTATGATTTGATGTGGACTACACATTATTGTTGAGGAATGACCAAGGATACCATGTGGTTGGGATTCCTTCTAGATATGTACATTTTTTCATCTGCCATCTGTTGAGGAACTCACTGGTACTATATTTCACTGATCTCTTCAAGACACGTTGTAGGGCTGGTGTTTGATGGAACAATTTGTTTGCATATATGGGCTAGATTTCCATCTTTGAGATGGATGAAGCAAACATTTTTTTAAACTTTATGATTGTAAAAAATTTGTATATGTGAAATATTTTGTATCAAATTTTGTACTTTTTAAATATTCCTTACAAGAATCCCTTTGTATACACCTAACAATGGTCAAATAAAAAATCAATCAAATATAAGTCATTTTGGATTAGTTAAAATCAATAAATCAAATAACTAGGTAATTGAATTAATCATTTAATTACATAGTTCGTCAACTGATTAATTCAATTCAATAAATCATACGTGGATAAAGTAATTAATTACGTTGAATTAATTAAATCCGACATCTCTCACTCATCACTACATGACAAAAAACCAATCAACCAATGGGAAACGAGAAAAGAGAGAACATGGATTGCAAAAAAATACTTTGCTATCTTGAGCATTCAAACTTGGAAATCAATCTTGTCCACTCAAATGGGACACATCATTAGCCCCTAACCTCAACCATGTCTTGACTAGGGTTACCTAAACTTACCCCCAACACCTTGGGAAATCCTATAAATAGGATGCACAAATAGATTTAAAGGATCCATCTTCATGTAGAGAAAGTGCATAATGTTCAATTGTGCTTTCATCATCATCCAAGAAAATACATCATGTTTGTTTGCATCTTGTGTATGCATTAAAGCATTGTTAGAATAGATAATTGCATCTTAATTTAGTTGTTTTGATTATTTAGGATAAGAAATTTACATCAATTTTGCATCATATAACATAGCTTCATATTCTCATTTTATAGGTTGTCATTTGAGGGTCATAATACAATTGAGAGTATACCTCAAATCCTTATAAATAGAGATCCATATAACGTTCTTAAGTTCTTTTTTTTTTGACTTGTTTAACTAGTTAGATCAATAATTTAATTTGAAAGCATATAAAATTAAGGTTTTATGAAGGTTTGTGATACACAAAACACACACACACACACAAATGGTGGCCACCATGGGTCATTATAACATTATCTTTAAGTGTTTTTGAAGAATTGGCAGTGCAGATTCATATTTGAGGAGAAGAAGTTCGCATTTGAGCAGAAAAAGTTCACATTGAGCAGAAGAAGTTCACATATGGTCTTTGAAAGTTCACATTTGATCTTTGAATTATCTCATCGGGTCTCTGAAGTGTCTCATTTGGCATCTAAATTATCTCATCTAGTCTCTAAAATTTTGCATTTGATATGTAAAGTATCTCATATGATCTCTGAGGCATCTCATTTGATTTATGTTATGGAACATTAAAATTTGTTACATAATTTGATAAATTGTAGACTAATTGACGTTTTATACATGTAAGAGGGTCAAATTGAATAACATTATTCACAAAAGGATAATATTCCTACATTCTAACATCATTTCTACAAGTATTTGCAAAATTAACATGACCGATTCTCAAAAACTGATAGAAGTGTGCATCCAAAACAAATAGCTTTGTATTTGATTCAATTGAGTTCACCTATGACCAAAAGAGCCTCATATTCAAACTCTATTATATCTAAATTTGGAATTTTTGTTATCACATATTATTCTTGTTCCATCTCATATGGTTCTTATTTCATCTCATTTGGTCTTTGTTTCATCTTATACGGTCTTTGTTTCATATCATACTGATAGGGAGGCTCTCCTAAGAACTAATACTATTTCTCACTAAGTCTCTCACAGGAATTCTTAGGTATTCTTGATCGCTATAACCCTACTTCTTTAGGAGGTTTCAATTCACTATCTTCCAATTCTCCTAGAGCTCCACTACCAATTCAAAGTGCATACAACCTTCTATTCTTCCACTTGATCTCACATATGTAAGCCCATTCACCATGCTACCAATCCTTCACTATCACCTTGCAGGATTTTATGGCTTGTAAATCAACCAAATTCACCCTCAAACCAAACTACTTTAGTGATCCTTAACTCATTTCTCCATCGCTTCCAAATTTCCTAATTTTAAGGCCTACTAGCCTAGTAGGTCTCAATTAGCCTTATTTTGAAGTTTTTGGACCTTCATTTTAAAAAATTACACATAACCCTTTGAAATAATTGGTGATTCAAAAGCCCTTTGGGAAAAAATTACAAATTGTGTTAGTCTTGGCCCTCTGACTGTCTGTACACTATCCAAACCCTAACTGGGCTATTTTGTAAGGAAACAAGCCATTTTTCACTCTTCCAAAGGAAAAACTATCAAAATGGATTCAATTTCTCTCCATCTCTTCACCAAGGCTCTATATGGAACCTAGGAACACCTCCATGGAATTGGTTTATTCAATCCAATTTGCTCCTGCAAATTACAAAATTCTTCTCCTCTTGCTCCCTAGTCAGGCTATGGACTATCACCATCTTTTGGCCTCCAAAAAAAGGAAAAATAAATCTCATAGGCTCTAATTCCAAACCTCCAAGGGTCTTGAAATTACCATGGTGAAGATTCCAGGTAGAGCCATCTTTTTACAACCAAATTTGTCCAGTCCATAGACCAGGACTCAAAGAATGGATTTACACAATCAAAACTCAACAAAACCTAAAACTAAAACACACAAAGAAAGGAAAGAAGCTATTCTATCTATCTATAATTGAAAATATATAGATTCAATCTATTAAGCATGAACTAAAATAGTAAACACTTCATAGTGTTAGAAACCAGGAAACTATCAACCTTGTATTCTTGAAAATCATGCCAGAATAATGCCAACCCTTCAACAATGCTCGAGGAGACCTTAAATATGTCCTCCTACCCTATTCTAGGAAATTTTCCTGACCCATAACTACCTTAGGGAACATTGCAACTTTTTTTCTCAAATGTTGTTATGCAACATTGGAAAGTTGCAAAGTTGCTCAGAGCAACTTTTTACAACTTTTACATATTTTTACATTTCAATGCATAGACTCAATTGATGGGTTCCTAAACACACCTAGAAATACACTAGAAATTCATACCACCTAAATACAACATTGTATACACCCTTGGTACCATTCTTTACATTTTCCATTTTGGGATTGCATCACAATGCTTGAGTCTATTTTCCACAACAAACACAAAAACACACAAAAACACACATAAAGACTCTTAAAACATCCTTATTTATGCACATGACCTTGAAAATTTCTTACAAACCAAAACTTGAGGGTTGAGCACACCTAACCCCTAGGTGCTCCTGCACCATTCTCCCCCAAATGAAAATAACTTAAGTCACGCTAGGTGACAAGAGTGCGAGATCAATTCCAAAATTTTTGAAATCACCTTCAGGTACCCAAGTAGCTTCTGATTTATCCATATTTGTCCACTTGATCAGATACTTTGTGTAATTCTTGTGTCTAGTCTTCTTTACAATCCTGAATCTAACACCTTCTCTTCTGTAGGCTGATGTGGGGAAGGTAATGTCAAATCAGTGAACGTCTCTGCAACATCAAGAGCTTCTTCACTTCTATGAGGATTGGGACCTTTGTACTATACTAAGTCTACTATATTAAAGACAAGAGACAATGCTATGTCCTAAGACAAATCCACCTTGTAAGCATTACTTACATAATTAGCCAGTACTTGACAAGGACCAATTCTTCTTATTCACAACTTTCTTGGCACTCCTTTACTGAATATCCTTCCTCTTGACATCAACTTTGTCCTTTATCTCTTGGGTGTTCTCAATCAAATTTTTTCTCACTTTCTCATATACTTCCTTCATGGATTGTGCAAATATTCAATACATCCATTTCTCCCCTCCGTGTCTCTTAGGTCTCTAAGCTCATACACACCCCTAGGATGCAATCCATAAACAATTTCAAATGGGCTCTTCCCCATTGTTCTATGTGCAGTATCATTATAAGAAAATTATGCTTAATGAATCACTTGATCCCAAGCCTTCCCATACTCCTTATTTAAATATCTCAATAGGTTTCCAAGGTTCTTTTTTACCACCTCTATCTACCCATCTATTTGGGGATGGTAAGCAGACCCAAAAGACAAGTTGCTACCCAATCTTTTCCATAGGGTTTTCCAAAAATGTACCATGAATTTTGTATCCCTGTCTAATACTATACTGACTGGTATGACATGTATCCTAAAGAATTATTTGAAAAAAAAAGAGCTATATTACTGACATCATGAGTTACATTGCAAGGAATGAAACGACTCATTTTACTAAACCTGTCTACAACAACATAAATACTGTCAAAATTGGTCTTTGTTTTGGGAAAACCAACTATGAAATCCATACTTACACATTCCAAAGGCCTGTTGGGAATTGGAAATGGTTGATAAAGACCATCATTGTAGGAGGTCCCTTTGTCTCTATGATATATTTTACACTACTCAACATACCTCCTTATATCATTATGCATCTTGGACCAATAATAAAACCTTTGAACTAACTCTAGAGTTTTGATCAACCCAAAGTGTCCACTTAAGCTACCATTGTTCTTTTCTTGCATCAAATTCTCTCTCATTAACCCCCTTGGCACACACAACTATCCACCCTTAAACATGAGTCCTTCTTGCAAAGTGTACTCATTGTGGAAATGATTACTGAAATCTTGGCATATCTTATAGGCTTTTGCAAAGTATTCATCCTCCTTATATAGGTCTTTAAAACACTCAACTCCTATTCTCTTCAACTGTACTTCTTGGACTATGAGTAGCCTTCTACTTAATGCATCAACAACCTTGTTACATTGCCCCTTCTTATTCTTTATTGTAAATGTATAAGACTGCAGATACTCTACCCATTTTATGTGCTTATGGATTAAATTTTCTTTGGAGTTAAGAAAACTTGGTGCTTGGTTATCAATGTAGACAAAAAACTCTTTAGGCAATAGGTAGTGCTTCCATTTCCTAAGTGCTTGAATAAGTGCATACAATTCTAATTCATAGGATGAGTACCTCTTCTTAGCTTCATTAATATTACACTATAAAATGCCATGGGTCTATTATCTTGACTCAAAACTGCCCCAACTGCAATGTTGCTTGCACCACACTCTATCGTGAAGAGCTTATCAAAACTAGGGAGTACGAATATAGGCTGTGTAGCTACTTTCTATTTTAGAACTTCAAATCCCTTATTATATTTATTTTTCCATTGAAACTTATCTTTCATACCTCCCTTGATTGTATCCAATATAGGAGCACAAATTGTACTAAAGTTCCTTATGAATTTTCTATAGAATTGAGCCAATCCATGAAAAATCCTAGCCTCACTAGCTATCTTGGGAGTAGGCCAGCTTAGTATTTCTTCCACCTTTGATGCATCCATCTTAAAATCACCTTTGGATATCAAAAATCCAAGGTACACAAGCTCCTACTTCATAAACTCACATTTCTCCAAATTTATGGTTAGTTGTTCCTCGTGCAACTTTTTAAGTAAAACTTATAAATGTTTAATATGATCCTCTTTAGTTTTTCTAAAAATTAAGATATCATCTAAGTAAACAACTACAAATTTACCAATAAAATCTTTGAGGACTTCATTCATAAGTCTCATTAATGTGCTAGGAGCATTGGTGAGTCCAAATGGCATGACAAGCCATTCATAGAGGCCTTCAATGGTTTTGAATTCTATCTTCCACTCATATCCCTCCTTTAATCTTATCTAGTGATAGCCACTCTTAAGGTCTATCTTGGTGAAGTATTGTGCACCCCCTAAGAAATCCATAATATCTTCAATTATATGTGTAGGGAACCTATACCTAATATTAATCCTATTGATGGCTCTAGATTCTATACATAACCTCTATGTTCCTTCTTTCTTAGGTGCTAACACTGTTGGAATGACACATGGACTAATACTCTTCTTTATCAGTCCACTGTCAAGAAGTTCTTGCACTTGTTTGGCCACTTATTTGTTCTTCTCAGGAGTCATCTTGTAAGGAGATTTGTTTGGATGAGAAGCCCCTATAATAATGTCCTTAAACTGATTCAACAAAATTTGTACCTCTACAGGAATATCCACTGTCTTATATTTCTTCCTTTCTTTAGGTTACACAATCACTACAAACTCAACTCCTTCTCCCTCTTTGTGAGTGTCCAGAAACTCCTTTTCACCAACTAGCAACACATTAGGACCTTTATTCTTACCCTCTTCTCTTTCTCCTATTGACTGTATCTTATTGGTAACTCCATATTTTTGGAAGGAGTAAGAGTTCTTTTCTCCATGATGTACTACTTTCCTATCATATTGCCATGGTCTACCTAATATTAGGTGGCATGCATCCATTGGCAAGATGTCACATATAATATTTCCTTTATATCCTCTTAGGGTGATCTCCACCCAAGTATGCTCATTTACCAAAACATGTTGCCCTTTTTTGAGCCAAGTAACCCTATAGGGATTACTATGAGGTGTCCTTAAACTGATTCAACAAAATTTGCACCTCTACAGGAATATCCACTATCTTCTATTTCTTCCTTTCTTTAGGTTACACAATCACTGCAAACTCAACTCCTTCTCCCTCTTTGTGAGTGTCCAAAAACTCCTTTTCACCAACTAGCAACACATTAGGTCCTTTATTCTTACCCTCTTCTCTTTCTCCTATTGACTATATCTTATTGGTAACTCCATATTTTTGGAAGGAGTAAGAGTTCTTTTCTCCATGATGTACTACTTTCCTATCATATTTCCATGGTCTACCTAATATTATGTGGCATGCATCCATTGGAAAGATGTCAAATATAATCTTGCCTTTATATCCTCTTATGGTGATCTCCACCCAAGTATGCTCATTTACCAAAACATGTTTCCCTTTGTTGAGACAAGTAACCCTATAGGGATTACTATGAGGTGTTCTCTACAATTTCAACTTACTCACTTTCTCTTCTGACACTATGTTATTTATAGACCTTGAATCCATAAAAACCTTGCACACTTTACCCATCATTTCGCAATTTATCCTAAATAAGGATCTCCTTTGGCTTGGCTCCTCCTTCACAGGTTCTTTTATTAAAACTCTTCTAATCATGATTTTGTCTCCAACCTATGAGTCTAAACTCACCTCTAGTTATTTAACACTTGTAGTGTCCTCTTGCACATAATTGATTTGCATATCCCCTCCTTGGGATGAAGAAGGTTTCTCAGGGCATCTATAGGCAGGGTGCCCAACTATATGGAAATTGTATAATTTTATTATGGAGAATTGGGATCCTCTCCCTGACCCTCCCGACCCTCCTCTATTTCAAGTACTAGATCTCGTTCCTCTATAGCTGCCCCTTCTACTAGAATCCCCACTTTTCTTTACAAAATTGGATTCCCATTGGGATCTTTAGTCATTACTTCTCCCACCAAAACTTCCTCTATGTCCCATGTTATCTCTTCCTCTGCCTCTACCCCTGTTACCTTGCTCAATTTTTTTTTTACTTTTCTCTTCCACTTTGAGTGCCAATTGATAGCACTTGTGGACTGTACTAGGACTCAACAAGTTGATCTCTTCTTTGATAGTCCACTTTAACCCATTCAATTTTCTTGAAACCATGATACCTTTATCTTCTATCACATTGGATCTTAGACATAACTTTTGTAATTCCTCTATATAGTTTCTCACATCTAGTTCTTTCTGTCTCAAATTTTGTCTCTTCCTACCGAGTTGAATCTCATAGTCATCAGGGATGTATGTTTCTTTAATATTGGAAATCATGCCCTTCCATGTAGATATGGGATTCTTTCCTTCCTTCTTTCTCTCAACTTGGACAAACTTCCACCATGTTAGAGAAGCCCCTCTCATTCTTGATTTGGCCACCTTTGCCTTTTATGCTTCACTCACCTCTTCACATTCAAAATGGCCCTTCAATCCATTCCATAACTAAGTTGGATTCCATCTTTTCGCTAAAAATAGGTATACCTTCTAATTATTTTCCACTCATAGCCTCAAGGTCCTTAAGAAAGGGTTCTTCTTTCATGACAAGGTCTGGTTCAGGGATCTCATCTTCCACTACTTTACCCTTCCCTTCTGGTTCAATTATCTTGTCACTGACTTCCCTGGTTTTCAATTCTACTTCACCTAGCTTCAATTCCAACTGCTCCTATCTTTCTCTAATCAATATGTTCTCCTCTTCTTGATCTTCTACCTTCTTGTCCAACTCTACATTGGTCACCATTCCTCAAATTCTCCTAGAGCTCCACTACCAATTCAAAGTGCATACAACCTTTTGTTCTTCCACTTGAGTTCGCATAGCTAAGTCCATTCACCATGCTACCAGACCTTCACTATCACCTTGAAATATTCAAGGGCTTGTAAATTAACCAAATTCATCCTCAAACCAAACTAATTTAGTGATCTTTAACTCATTTCCCCATCGCTTCCAAATTTCCTAATTTTAAGGCCTACTAGCATAGTAGGTCTCAATTAGCCCTATTTTGAAGTTTTTTGACCTTCATTTTCAAAACTTACTCATAACCCTTTGAAATAATTGTTTATTTAGACACACTTTGGGAAAAAAATACAAAATTTGTTGGTCTTGGCCCTCTCTATCTGTACACTGTCCAAACCCTAGCTGGGATATTTTGTAAGGAAACAAGCCAATTTTCACTCTTCCAAAGGAAAAACTATAAAAATTCATTCAATGGCTCTCTATCTCTTCACCAAGGATCTTTATGGAACCTAGGAACACCTCCCTTGAATTGGTTTAGTCAATCCAATCTACTCCTACAAGTTACAAACTTTTTCTCCTCTTGCTTCCTAGTCGCCGTATGCCAGAGCTCGCCTAGGGAAAGATCTTAAAAACAACAATCACCACCTTCTGGCCTCTAAGAAAAGGAAAAATAAAGCTCATAGGCTCTAATTCCAAACCTCCAAGGGCCATGAACTAACCACAGTGAAGATTCAGGGTAGAGCCATCTTTTTACAACCAACTTTGTCATATCCAGAGACCAAGACTCAGAGAATGGGATTTTATATACACAATCAAAACTCAATAAAACCTAAAACTGAAACACACAAAGCAAGGAAAGAATATATTATAGCTATCTACAATTGAAAATGTATAGAATCAATCCATTAAACATGAACTACAATAGTAAACACTTCACAGTGTTAGAAACCAGAAAACTATCAACCTTGTATTCTTAAAAATTGTGCCAGAATAATGCCAACCCTTTAACAATGCTCGAGGATACTTTCTTGAGTGTGGTTGTTTTTTATCTTTTGGATACATTTTTGAATTAAATTTCTTCTCAATAGAAATAGTTTTTTTAAGAAAATATGTCATTAATATAACTTCAAACAAGTTGATAATATACATTATTCAAATTAAATCACATAAAATTATGAGTGTTGTCAAAACGCGCCAATCCTTGATTTTTGAAAATTTATTCATCAAGGATTACAAGTCCTTTTCTTAGAACCAACAAAATTAGGATCTATCATAAGTCTTCATCATAGAGATATATATTTCTCTATTATAATTGATCTTAGGACACACTTCACTTTTGATAAAAACATCTTTGGAAATCTTACCATATCACTTGTTTGTAGTAAACTCGACCAATATTTTTGAATAACCTTAACCATTGAGAAAAAAATTGACTCAATAAGTAACTCAACAGTTACTTTCATGCCAAAAATAAGGACAAGGTCTTGTCATTTTTAAACAACCAATGAAAAGGTAACATTGAAAGCAATAACATTTCAAGAAGAAATACCACCTCAACACGAGAATCAACTAGAATCACCCACAAATCAAACTCATCAAGTGAATTCAATCCCAAAAGTAGATCAAGTTCAATAAAATCAATCTGATATGGAGAAAATTTCATTTAATATTCACGACATCCATGATAACAATACCGACAATAATAAAACTACCAATCATGAACATGAAAAAATAACCAAAGAAAACGTGAGAGAATCACAACAAAGTCCTACATTTTTTAAAATTATGGAGAATGTTTTAGAAAAATATAAATATAGGTACTTCATGACCTTTTCTCAATTAGGGGTTAAACTGTCTCACAATTATGACATATCCAAATTAAAATAAGATCAGCATGCGGCTAACCCTCTATGATTTTCAACTAAGCATATCCAATCTCATCAAACGCAATTGGATAACATTCAAAGGGGAAATGTGTTAGAATAACTGAGAGGGGGGGTGAATCAGTTAGAATCAGTTTCCTTACAAATTATCCTATAGTCCCAAATTTATCCAGATGTATATCAAAACAAATTCAATCATATAATTCAACTCGATGAAAATGTATTTTGTAAACTTAAACATGCATCAATAGTGTTTACTGAGCATCAGTAAATTAATACTGTGATTACCAATCTAGGTCAACAAAATAAAGTGTAAAGTAAAATAACAATCCACAACATTCATGCACATTGACACATAGATTTTTAACGTGGAAACCTTGTTAAGGGAAGACCCACCTGGGACCGGTAACCCAAAATATTTTCACTCTTCTAAAGTGAGCTCAGTGAAGAGCCAACCTGTTAAAGGTTACAATGCACACTATTAAATGTGACCTTGTTAGAGGATTTAAAAGTACCAGTTCTCTATTGACCATGCATTCACTATGGATTCAACAAGAAAAAAATCAACATTCTCTAAATTTTTTAATAAGGACCCACTGTCCCACTCAGTTAAGAGATTTATCTGTAATAATGTTTAAACTGATACAGTAATGATTTGATTCAAATACAACTATGATTTGTAGATATTCAGATCTATTCTAAGTACATAATACCTCTGATCAATTCATTCACTTCATTTTATCTCATTCTTCATCTTTGTTCTACTCGGTTATCCTATGTTTTCTCTGTACTCAGTGATGTCTTTAGAATTACACTCGGTTCTGTCTTTAACCAGTTTGATCAGCCATGCATAAATTCACATGTATGCTTCCATAGCTGTCATCATGATTCACAAATGAATCTCTTGTCTCTTATATAGAAACCATGTATCATTTAATTTTCATCCTTCAAATCTTGTCGCTTAGTCTCCATCGTTCATTTTCCTACTTGATTAATCTTCGGTAGTTGTGTTAAAAACATGTTTCAATATTTTTCGTCTGATCTTCATTGAATTTTAATAACTATTTGATCAAATAAAAAACTTTATCTATTACCTAGAAATCATCAATTGCCAGCTAAGCATCCAAGTCGGCCTCAGTTATAATTAAATTGCTTTAATTCAATAGTTGTGTCGGCAAACCCTTGCTCGGTTAATATTGTCACTCGGTATACACTGGATTTTACTCGGTGTTCTATGTCACTAGGTGTATACAGAAATCTTCAATTACTGACCGCAAAAACTTTATTTATTCCAGATCTTCAATACATCTCAAATATTTTCCACCATAATAACACTCAAATAAGTTGACATCAATGACAATACATTAACTGATAATGTCTATCATCACTTATGCATCTTGGATGAATATCAACAAATGACTTCAAACATATAAATAGTTATAGTTCATCATTCTCTCCCTTTGGAATTGATGGAAAAACAATATGGTATATGTAATATAAAATGTCATACAAAAATAACCAAACTTTTGTTCTACAACTATAACAATTCAATAGTTGTCCCTAGCTTTAATCTAAATTGTGTCAGTATAAACAAAATATGAAAATTTGTAGACTCTCCCCGCAGTTTTGTAATTTTAGCTCTTGAATCTCTTTGTAGATTAAATATGTCGCTCCCTTTCTCTTTTCCCTTTAGTGGATAGATGTCTTCCTTTGTATTTCATCAAACTCTCTCCCTTAGATGGATATATATTTCATTGAAATCTCTCTCCCTTTGCCAACAATGCCAAAAAGAAATATGCAGCTCTTCAGTAGCCAAATGAAATATCTCTGATTTTTGGTGTAGTAAGTACCTTGTTGTGTACTGATATCTCTATTTTAGTCTAGTTCATCTTTTGCATCAACATGATTGATATTCTTATTTTATGTAGGTTGATGCAACCTCCTAATCTTCTCAGTTACCAATAGACAAGGGACAAACCCCTAGTCTACCTCTCAAGTACTCAAATGTATCCTTCGATAAGGGTTTTGTGAATATGTCTGCAAGATGTTCTTTTGATTGTACATATTCTAGTATTACTTGTTTGTCTTGTACTTGTTCCCTCAAGTAGTGATATTTTATAGAAATATGCTTTGTCTTTGCATGCATCACTGGGTTCTTTGAAATTTTAATAGCACTTGTGTTATCACAATAAATGATCACTAGGTCAGTGATCTCCTCATTCATTCCTTTCAATAATTTCTTTATCCATGCTATGTTAGAACAATTTGCAGTAGTAGAAACATACTCTGCTTCTGTAGTAGACTATGATATACAACCTTGCTTCTTGCTAATCCAAGTAACTATTCTTTCTCCAATAAAAAATGCTCCACCAGTTGTGCTCTTTCTGTCATCTATATTTCTAACTCAAACAACATCTATATAGACTTTCAATTTAAATTTTTCCTTCTCTTTTATATCGAATTTCATAATCCTCTGTATTCTTCAAATATCTAAAAATTCTTTTAACAACTGTCATATGTGACTCTTTGGGGTTATCAGAAAATCTCGCTACTATTCCAACAGCATGTGCAATGTCAGGTCTTGTATGTACAACATACATCAATTTACCAATCATAGATCTATACAAGGTTTGGTTTACCTTAGGTTTCTTGTCCTCTTTTGTCAGTTTGCATCCTGTCACCATAGGTATTTTGACTGGTTTTGATTCCTCCATTCTGAATGTCTTTAATACTTCCTTGATGTACTTTAATTGTGTGATGCATATTCCTCCAGTTTGTTATAAAATTTGCAATCCCAAAAAAAATTTAATCTAACCAAACATTGACATCTCAAAATCTTTCCTCTTTTTATCAGCAAATGAAGTGCATAAGTTATCATTACCTCCAAATATTATACTATCAACAAATATCTCAGCAATGAGTGTCTTGTCTTCATTTCCACTTTTTAAATATAAATTGTTGTTGTCACTAGTTCTAAGAAATCCAATACTAATTAGATAACACTGAAGTATTTCATACCATGCTCTCAGTGCTTGATTTAGTCCATATAAAGATTTATGTAACTTACATACCATGTGTGTCTGATCAGGATCAACAAATCCTTCAGGTTGTTCAATGTATACCTCTTCTTCAAGTATTTCATTCAAGAATGCAGATTTCACATCCATTTGATATACCTTGAATCCTTTATATGCAACATATGAAAGTAGTATCCTTACTCCTTCAAGTCTAGCAACGGTTGCAAAATTTTCTCCATATTCAATTCCTTCTTCTTGTGCATACCCTTTGCAAACTAATCTTGCTTTATTTCTGATTACATTCCCATCTTCATTCAATTTGTTTCTAAAAATACATTTGGTTTCAATGACATATTTATCTTTCGGTCTCACTACTAATGTCCATGTCTTATTTTTTTGTATCTGTTCAATTTCCTCAGACATAGCATTAAACCATTCTTCATTTTATAATGCATCTCTAACATTCTTAGGCTCAAATTCACAAATTAAACAAGTACCATCTCTAAACTTACTTCTTGTAAAAATGCTTGCTCTTTTATCTCCAATTATTTGATCCCATGGATGGTGTCTTCTAACATATCTGCAAAGTACAGGTTCAGATCTCTGATCTTTATTATCTTCTTATGTATCTTCATTATCTTCTGGTTTATGATCTTCTATATCTGCATTTTCCTGATTCTCAATTTGTACTGCCTGTTGCCCAGTGTTATTAGCTTGTTTCCCGGTAACATTACCTGGTTTCTTAGTAACATTAGGCATCAGTGTCAGTGTTGTATCAGGCTCTTCCCAGTAAACAAATCTATTGTAGTCCTCTAATTCTTTCATGTTTTCTTCATCATTTAACTCAGCAAATTCATCAACTTTGACATTTGCACTCTCAATAATTTTGTTAGTTGACTTGTTCAAATATTTGTAAGCTTTACTCTTAGTAGAATATCCAAGAAATATTCCTTCATCACTTTTTATATCAAATTTTCCATTTCGATCATCTTTCAGAATGTAACAACGACTTCCAAAAATTCTAAAATAGCTCACATTGGGAGTATTACCATACCATAGCTCATAAGGTATTTTATTTGAATATTTCTTCAATTGTACTTGGTTAAGTGTGTAGACTTTTGTTTTGACTACCTCTCTCTAGTATGTTTGAGCAACTTTCTTTTCAATCATCAATGTCCTAGCACAATCAAAAATTGATTTGTTCCTTCTTTCAGCAATATCATTCTATTGTGGTGTCCTTGGTGCAGAAAACTATCTTTTGATTCCATTATCATTACAAAAGTTAGTGAACTCATCAGATATAAATTCACCACCACTATCATATCTCAGACACTTTAGATTTTTATCAGTTTCTTTTTCAACTTTAGCTTTATACCACTTAAACATATTAAAATCTTCTGATTTCTCTTTTTGAAACATTACAGTCATCATCCTAGAGTATTCATCAACAAATAAAGTAAAATATTTGTCCCTAAAATAGCTTTGTGTTCTCATTGGTCCACATAAGTCTATATTAACTAACTCCAAAATATCATTAGATGAGAAATTCTTTCTCTTGAAACTTGATTTTGACATCTTACCCATTTGACATTTTTTGCACATTACATGGTCTGGTTTAGTTAAGCTTAGTAAGCCTCTAACTTTTATTTTTCTACTAATCTTAACCATGTTGTCAAAATTTACATGACAAAGTCTTTTATGCCATAGCCATATATCTTCATTATTTTCCAATAAAAAAGTAGTTTCAAGTGTCAAGATAAAATAGGTTACCTTTATATTTTTCACCAATACCGATCAATTTTCCTTTTCCATCATAGATTATGGCTTTTTGATTCTCAAATGTGACTTGGTGACCTGTGTTATTCAACTGTGAAACACTCAATAGATTATAGTTAAGTCATTTTACCCAATAAGCATTTTCACATTTGATCTAATTGTTCAATATAATAGTACCTTTTCCATTTACTTGACATGGTGTATCATTTCCCATTCTGCATTGATCCACCATCATAATTTTCAAGAAATTCAAATTTACCTTTATCACCATTCATGTGATGTATACAACCACTATCAATAACCCAAATATCATGTTTACTAACTTTAGAGATAAGTGTTGTCTCTACATACCTTTCATCTTCATCTGATTCATCTTTAAGTGCTACAAATACTGTCTTGATATCTTCATCGTTGTTAGTACCACTTTTGTTAACTTTATCTTTAGCAATGTAACAACCTTTCTTACCTTTATCCTTGTAATCTTGGTTGTCTCTTCGGTCAAACTATCATTTGTTTCTGAAATCTCAGTCATCTTTTCTATCATTAGATCTATCATCATCTTTTCTGATAGGGCATCTTGTAGAAAAATGGCCAACCTCTTTATAGTTAAAGAATATCAAAGGTAGCTTACCTTTATATCTTCATTTTCCTTTGTGCAATCTTCTAACCATTAAAGCTTCAAGTTCATCTAGTTCCTTGGCATCACTATCACTATCACTATTATTTCTGATTATGTGTTTGCTACTAGATTTATCAATTATCAATGTAGACATAAATGTAGATTCCATAGATGATGCAATACTGTTGTCAAAATTATTCATCTCAAAATAAATCAATATTCCAACAAGACTATCAACAGTAATGTTATTTCTAGGTGCAACTCTCATTTCATGAGTTACAGAGACTCTTATAGAATAGATAGGCAATAGAATTGTAAGAATATTACTCACAATTTTTTCTTCATCAATGGTTCCACCAGATCCTCGAATAGCTCCCACAAAATCCTTAAGTTGGTTATTGTATTATGTGATGTTTTCTCCTTCCTTCATTCTCATGTCATCAAACTTTCCACGAAGGCTCTCAGCTTTGGCTCTAAGTACATTGACATCTCCTCCATAAACTATTGTAAGACGATCCCACATCTTCTTTTCACTTGTACATGATTTGATGTCTTCAAATTTTGAATCTGTAAGTGAAGAAGCAATTTCCACCATGATAAGGTTATGTTCATGTTTTTCTTTCAACTGATTTACTATCAAAGCTCCAGTAGGTAGGGTAAATTCATTGTCCATAAAATCTTCAATATTGTTGCAATTCTAGATAGGTATAATCTCATTCTTCTCTTCCATGTCAGGAAGTTCTCCTTGTTAATCTTAGGTGCATCTCTCTTATACATCTTGTGATCTTTAGCTCAATTCATTTAAAACTTTTTGATAAGCACTGCTGCACTAATAAGAATTATAGCTTTGATACCAATTGTTAGTATAACTGAGAGGGGGGTGAATCAGTTAGAATCATTTTCCTCACAAATTATCCTACAATCCCAAATTTATCTATATGTATATCAAAAAAAATTCAATCATATAATTCAACTCGATGAAAATGTATTCTCTTAACTTAAACTTGCATCAATAGTGTTTACCGAGTATTAGTAAATTAATACTGTGATTACCGCTCTAGGCCAAAAAAATAAAGTGTAAAGTAAAATAAAAATCCACAACATTCATGCATTTTGACACATATATTTTTAATGTGGAAACCTTTCTAAGGGAAAAAACCACCCGGGACTAGTAACCCAAAATATTTTCACTATCCTGAAGTGAGCTCGGTGAAGAGCTAACCTTGTTAAAGGTTACAATGCACACTGTTAAATGTGACCTTGTTAGAGGATTTAAAACTACCAGTTCTCTCTTGACCACACATTCACTATGGGTTCAATAAGAAAACAATCAACATTCCCTGAATGCTTTAATAAGGACTCATTGTCCCACTTGGTTAAGAGATTTATCTGTAACAATGGTTAAACTGATACAGCAACGATCTGATTCAAATACAACTCTGATTTGTAGATAGTTAGATCTATTCTAAGTAAATAATACTTATGATCAATTTGTTCACTTCAATTTATCTCATTATTCATCTTTTTTCTACTTAGTTATCCTCTATTTCCTTTGTACTCGGTGATGTCTACAGAATTACACTCGGTTCTATCTTTAACCAATTTGATCAGTCATGCATAAATTCACATGTATGCTTCAGCATCTGTCGTCACGATTCACAAATGAATCTCTTGTCTCTTATATAGAAATCATGTATCATTTAATTTTCATCCTTCAAATCTTGTTGCTTAATCTCCATCGTTCATTTTCCCGCTTGATTCATCTTTGGTAGTTGTGTTAAAAACACATTTCAATCTCTGTCATTCGATCTTCATTGAATTTTAATAACCGTTTGCTCAAATAAAAAAATTTATCTATTACCTTGAAATCATCAATTTCCACTAAGCATCCAAGTTGGCCTCAGTTATAATTAAATTGCTTTAATTCAATAGTTGTGTCAAAAAACCGTTGCTCGGTTAATACTATCACTCAGTATACACTGGATTTTACTCGGTGTTCTCTGTCACTTGGTGTATACAAAAATCTTCAATTACCAACCACAAAAACTTTGTTTGTTCTAGATCTTCAATACATATCAAATGTTTTCCACCATAATAACGCTCAAATAAGTTGACATCAATGACAATACATTAATTGATAATGTTTACCATCACTTCTACAACTCGGTTGAATATAAACAAATGACTTCAAACATATAAACAGTTATAATTAATCAAAATACTCCAAAGAAATATTTCATAGAGGATATTTGTCATTTTCCATTTTATAAGATTTTGGTCATGATACCTTTCTCACCTAATGTGGTATTCCCAAAATATGATAAATATATGGGTGCAACTGACCCTCAAGGACACATTCGAGAATTTTACACTTTGAGCATGGAATTCCTCCTTGAACAAAAATATCTCATGAAGTTATTTCCTAGGAGCTTAGGTGACCAAGAAATTGATTGGTTTGCTAAATTACCACCCAAGATTGAAACATTTGAAGAATTGGTCTCTAAGTTTGTGACCCAATACTCCTATAATATTGAGCACAAAGTAACCATGCTAGATTCGTCCAATACTAAACAGAATAATGGGGAAGCATTTTTTGCTTTCCTACAACGTTGGAGAAAAATCTTTGCAAAATACCCAAGAAGTGTACCAGAAAAGAAGAAGATGGACATATTTATTAATAATTTTAATAGTCAAATGAATTATTGGCTACAACTCCAATGTCCTCCATCCTTTAACAAAATGATTGAAAATGACATCAAAATAGAAGATACTTTGGTAAATAAGGGTGAACTTAAGTTATACAAAGACAACAAGAGATTTTTAAGCAACACCAACACTTACAACAATAATCCCTCAACCAATAATAATAACCAAAAACCAAATTATTGGTTGAAAAACAATAACAAGAACTTGGTAAATGATGGAGTGGTAGAAGTAAACAACATTAAACCCCAGCCATTCTATCTTTCTAGTAGTTCTAAGACACAATAAAACTATAATAATCCACCAAAAAATACCTCTTTCAAGAACAACAACAACAACAACAACAACAACAATAACAACCAAGAAAACAATTGACCAAAACCACCACTTATGTCCCAATTCACTTCACTGAGAAGGAAATTCACTCCATTGAGAGAACCCCTTGAGACAACTCTAAGAATGCTCCTTGCAAACAAAATAATAACTCTACCTAAGTCAAGAGGTTATGAAACCCAAGTAAAACCTTCATGGTGGAATGACTCACATAATTGTGAGTATCATATAAATAAAGGACATAGGACTAAATATTGTATGATTTTAAAACACGTGGTCCAAGATCTCATTAACAATAGAACCATTGAAGTAGAATGACCTAAGAACAACGAAGATCACACGACCTTCAAAACTCATTTCTTGAATCATGAGAAATTTGAATCTTCAAACACAAACAAAAACAACAACAAAATTTAAAAAAAAAGTGATTTTTTCTCACCATTATGACAACACCATCAATGCTTTATTGGGTTTTTTACAATACCATCAATGTCATCATAGTAAAAGATAAACAAGAGAAAGAGTCCACCAATGTGATTACTAGGGAAAAACATTCAGAATTACCCCACCAAGAGAATTTAACAAGACAACCATGAATAAATTTTTCCCATCTACCTTAAAACAATAAAATTTGGTGGATTAACTCTTAAAAACTCCCACTCAAATCTCTAGCTTTGAGTTGTTGAAAATATCTCCTTCTCATAAGGAAATTTTGGAAAAGGCCTTAGTTTATACAACCATCCCTAATGACTTGGATGTGGATAAATTTATAACCATTGTTAGTCATCGTATTACACCCCATTGTCTATCTTTTTTCGAACAAGATGATATGTCTTTGAACCATCCATAAAAATTACCCTTGCATATTGAAGTCCCCATCCAAAAGCATAGGGTTAAATTAGTATTTATAGATGGAGGACTTGATTTGAATATATGTTCTTTGAATCTTTTCAAATATTTGGGGTATTCTAAAAATCCCATGGATCTAAAAATAAAAATAAAAATAAAATCTTATGATGATGAAGAAAGATCTTCAAAAGGTATAGTTACTCTACCAATCCAAGTGGGACCGATTCAAAAGAAGATAGATTGTCAAGTGTTGGGTTTAAACTTGACCTATAATATATTGTTAGGTAGACCTTGGATCCATGAGATGCAAGTGGTTACTTCTTCATATCACCAATGCTTAAAGTTTCCCTACCTTGGGCAAGAGATAAAAATTGGGGGTGACCTAAATCCATTTAAATATTGTAACCCTATAAAACCGGTCATGGATTCTATCGTGCCACATAATAGATAAGTCTCCATATCATATTCATCAAACAACCTATCCCAAGATGTTCCAAACTCAAGTTCCCAATAAGATCCTCACTCAAAGTCTCAAAAGGTTCCTAGTACAAGCTCGACATTCCAAGGGAAGGAAAAGGAAAGAGACAAGGATACTATCCATAGCTCAAATGGTGAAGACTCTAGTTATCCTAATGCATATACCTCAAATAAAGAACTAAATATTTCAAAATCAAAAAAGAGGAAATAAAAATAAACCCATTATAAAAATTTGGATACCCTAATTAAATATTTTGGAAGAAAATTAAAGTTTCACCATAAAGGGGTAGGAGAATATTCAATATCCCTAGTTGATTTAGCACTTTCTCCAAAGTCTCATGGAAAACAATTTACTCCAAAATAAAATAAAAATATCTCCTCAAAGGTACAATGATAACTTTGTAAGGGATAATACATCATCGAGGGTAGAAGAAGACAATGACATCCTAAAGTGGCTATATAAAGATGAAGAAGAAATAAATGAAAGGATACAACACATTAGCATTCTGACACATCAATATGGGAAAGGATTTGAAATAATGTAGAAAATGGGTTACCAAGGATTGGGTCCTCTTGTGAGGAGAAATGGAGGATTACTA
This sequence comes from Thuja plicata, assembly GCA_018584345.1. Classification (NCBI taxonomy): domain Eukaryota; kingdom Viridiplantae; phylum Streptophyta; class Pinopsida; order Cupressales; family Cupressaceae; genus Thuja; species Thuja plicata. The sequence continues at coordinate 636,950 of MU226051.1, read as the reverse complement.
GAACCTATAGAAGCTACTTTCTGGTCTAATAATGAGAAAATTGGGATAGGTTGTGTTGAAACACGATATACCAAAAATAATCCTCCCTACATCCATGAGAAAATTATAAATTTAGAATCATATAGTGATGATGATTTAGCAAAGTGGGAATAGGATTCCTTGTCCAAAGAGTCATGCCATGATAAATAAACTGATGACATTCATGCTTATACTCCTACACCTATAAAAATATAAAGCTCAAAATATGACTGGGTAGGAGATCCATATGTACCTTCATTCTAAGAGGGAAAAAGTTAAGGATATGTCTCATGAGATTTGGACCCACAATCATGATCAATATTACTCTAGTGAGGAAGAACTAGATCTAAACCCTATGGATAATCTTGAATAATCTCAAGTCACAGACCTAGAAGATAATATGTATGAGTCAGTCGAACTATAATGAAGTTGGGACCTTAACTCCAACTGAACTAAACCCACCCAATGATTCTTTACCATTGATACATCCTAAACTCATTGATTAGGAATCAATTGAGCCAAATGAAATAGATACCTTTCAAAGTGACCATAATTTTTCCTTATACCTCAATATGGTTGAACCTTCTTCCACCGACAAACCATATAAAGAGACAAAAAATGGGAGGTATCAAGTTTCTTAGTCAAAGAAATAAAAGAAAAAATCAAAGATCTAGTGGTGAAAACCACTATGTGGTAGTACTAGAATCAATAAAAAGCAAAAATAAAAGATGGATTTGAAGGTGAAAATCCAACTAAGGCACCTAAAGATAAGAAACATGATACCTTACCTGAACTTTGTGAAGAAATATCATCCATTTTGATTGAACCAACAAAAAAGGTGAGCATTCAAACATTAGAAGAACCCAAAATTATCAATCTAGAAACATCTTTATCTCAAGAAGAAAGGAAATAAATTATGGAATTGTTAAAAGAAAGGCAAATTAATTTTGCATGGTCATATGTTGATATGTCAGGTTTGGATCCAGAGTTGATAACGTACCATCTCAATATAGCTCCAAGAGTTAAACCGGTGAAACAGAAGTCTATAAAATTGCACCCACATGTGTCGTTATTGGTCACAACAGAATTGAAGAAACTCTTGTACAATGGTTTCATTTGATCTATTGCATATGTTGAATGGATCTCAAATATTGTATCAGAATCTAAACCTGATAAAGTATAAGGGTTTGTACCAATTTTTGAGACCTAAATAAGGCATGTCTTAAAGATGACTTCTCTCTTCCAAGCATCGATGCCAATGTTGATCTTACATCAGGACATTCTATGTTCTCATTAATGGATGGATTCTTGAGATATAACCAAATCAAAATTCTATCAGAGGATCAAGAGAAATCAACCTTCACATGGGAATGGGGTACATTCTATTGGAATGTGATGCCCTTTGGTCTTAAAACTATTGGAGCCACCTATCAAAGAGCCATGACTACAATTTTCTACGATATGATGCATATATTTATGGAAGATTACGTAGATGATATTTTGGCCAAATCACATACAAGAGAAAACAACTACCCATTTTAGATAAAATCTTCACAAGACTCAAAAAATTCAAGGTTAGGTTAAACCCAAAGAAGTGTGCATTTGTGGTGAAATCAGGTAAACTGATTGGATATATTGTGTTCAAAAAAGGAATTGAAGTTGATACAAAAAAAGTAAAGGTCATTATAGAAATGGGACCACCAAGAAATATAAGCCAATTAAGATCATTGCAAGGAAGACTCTAATAAATTAGGAGGTTTATATCTCAAATGGTAGAAAAATGTCATTCTTTCACCCATTTACTCCATAAAGACATTATATTCAAATGGGATTCCAAGTGTGGAGAATTTTTTTCTTTACTCAAGAAATACTTGATGAATCCTCCAATATTGATGGCTGAAACACCCAGATAACCTTTGCTACTCTACATTTCAGCAACAAAGAATTCACTAGGAGCCTTGTTAGCCCAATAAGATGAACAAGGAAAAGAGAAGGTTACTTACTACATCAGTAGAAATTTGGTTAAGTATGATGTTAATTACACATTTATAGAGATAGCATGTCTAGCAGTGGTTTTTTCTTACCAAAAAGTGTGACATTATATGCTAGCACATATAGTTAGATTAATTTCTAAAAAAATAGATCCTTCAAAATATCTTCTTAGTAAGTCAGCTCTAGCAGGAAGGTATGTCAGGAGTAAGGAGTTTCAACAATACTAATGAATGTTTCATTGATGATAATTTGCAGCTAAAGAAGGATGTGAGGGACCTTTGTATCCATCTCCAAATTATTGAGGCTATGGGCATGGGAGAAGATAAATCCTCCCTAAGTGTATGGAGAAGATGACTCAAGCCATTGGGAATGCGAAAGACAAAATGAATCCTTAGAGTCTAGATTTAAAACCATTGAGAACAAGACTACCCAACTGGAACTCCACGAGAAGGATAATGATAGGGATCAGAAAAAGGTGGGTATGGAGACTAAACTGGTCAAAGTGGAGAACAACCTGAAGAAGATGGGAGAATAGATCTACAAAATTTTGAAAGCTTCAGTGGAGCATGTCAAAATTATTGTTGGAAAGATGGTGATGTAGAGGGGTGTGATATCCTAGTGGCCCATACCGTAATCAATAAGGTGATCAATCAATCAGCACTATGAGATGCAACTTCCCACTTTGTAAATTGTCTCTTAGAAACTCTGTCAAAATATAGTCTTCAATAAATCTCAAATAACTATCACTAACAATTTAATATCCATATGATCTCTTAACCACATCACCATGATAATTTTTGCAATGTGTTCTCAACTGCGCATAACCTAGTCTGCAATTCTCTATTTGTACTAACTCAATCTTCTTGTAGCCCTGTCCAACCACTAACATGCCCTTAACTCAAAAATTTCCCAAAAAATAAGGAAACTAATGATAGTTTCAGATACACTTTACCATGCTACAAAATATATCCCAAACCTAGGGTATGTTACTTTGGACCAACACCCAAATCCACTACCTTTGCAACAACCAAATAGGCCTAATTTGTACTCATTTAAAAAGAAACCTATACAAGGACTTACTTCCTTGATCCAAAAACATGAAAAAAGTATTAGGTAATGGCTAAAAATAATGTATTATCAATTTTTTGGATCACCAACACTTTCCTATACTTGTAGGTATCAAACCCTCACTTCTAGGGTCTCTACGCTAGAACTTCCTCACTTAGGCTCTTAAAAACCTCTCCAGATCCTCCCAGTGGATCTAACACATCCCCATGGACCCCAATAGCCAAGATCCATCACCAAATACCCTCATCATTAAGAGTATTTGTTCACCACAATGACTGGTGTTGAACTGTGCATCCATAATTCAGCATTTAGCCTCCAATTATGGTCTCTCCTCGATAATCCTGCACATCCCTACATCTAAACACTATACAAGGATATAGTAAATGTATTTATACTCCTCCCAAAAATAATATTAACCACATAGTGTGGGAGAGTAAAGAATCCATTAAAACTTCAAAAAAACCAAAATGTTGATTGCAAACAATCCACGGCCAGAATAATGTCTATGCAAGAAAATGTATTTGTTATTGATTCAAAACAATTAACAATGATTATCCTCACACTATCCTCTACATACTACACAAAATCATGTGTATCTCTATAAAATAGATCCTCCAACTCGACAACCAACCAAATAACCAACTTTAAACTCCCTGAAACTATCGACAACAGTCCCAAAACTGATTGTTTACATAATTACAAGTTTAAAATTTTGTCAAGCTGACAACTACCAATGTCAAGTAGACCATTACATTCTTATGTTGCATAGAAACCTATCTAATACTTAAACATTCTAATACAAACAAAAATACACTTCCTAAGGTCATCTAGACCTCATAGTGACCCTTAGGCCTATTTTTTCCAACAAGGCACTATTACATCATTTGGCACATTTTAGTGAATTTGCATATTTTTAATGGTTTTACATAACTTTTGTTCATGACCATATTACCAAATGATCACAACATTACAAAAAATTATTAAAACATCATTGAATGACCAATCATGGTCTATTACATTTCCAAATGACCTTTGATGCTCATGCCTTCATCTTCCTAGGATCCAACAGTGACCCTAGTCCACCTTTGTGCCCTTGGTGCTTGGCCTTGGTGTTGCTGCACCATACTCCACAAATTTAAAATATTTCCAAGTCCTCTTGGAGACCTTTAAACAAAAAAAATTCAGCAAATAAAACCATTTGATTTTCACCCTTGGTTTGAAAATATCATCATTAATGATCCATGGCATCTTCTCTTGTTGTTGCCTCATCATATACTCCTACATATTCATTCTTGATTTGCCTCCCATGGGAAAAATGTAGACCACCAACTGGTCCAAAATCTACACTCCATCTTTAGTCTCTTGTCCTGAGATCACTTCTACAATCTACAACTCTTCATTGTCTTCAAACTTGAAGTCTCTTCCCATTGAGACCAATGCATCTTGGATCACATGCCTCTCCTCTTGGCATTCCAATTATTCTTCAGCATTCATGACTACCTTATGAGTCTCATCAATGACCCCACAATCAGGTTCTTCCTCACCTATTGCCCTCTCTTTTTGGTCTTCACCATCATTCCATTCACCTAGGCATACCAACAACTCACTATTCATCTTGCCTTCCTATCCATGCTACCATGTTGTTTGTCTTCTTCCATCACCAAAGGACATTATGTTTCCCCCACATGAAGAAATTTTTCAGATTCAAGCCACTCAAGACCTGATTAACTTCTACAACCATCATCATCTTCCTCATCTACTTCTTGTTCAAGGAGTGATTTAATCCACTTCAACTTCTTTCAATGCTTTTCCAAAGCCTCTCTAATGCTTCTTAGCATTTCCTCTTCTTCTTTCTTCTTCCTTCTCCTTTCTTTTATTTTTCTCTTATTGGCCAAATAGTCTTTAAGAGAATTTTACACATCCTTCTCTAACTGTTTCAAGTACATCTTCACCAATTTATGATCTTTTATATGTCAAGCCACCACTTTGGAACACTCTCAAAGGATAGTTCAACTTTGAGCATCAACAAAGGACCTTCAATCTTCAAAATCCCAAAAAGATTCTCCACCACTTCAACCTAGGATGCACCTAGGCTCTGATACCAATTTATTTAGAGGGGCATGATATCCTATTGGCCCAAACATTGATCAATCATTCAGCACTATGAGATGCAACTTCCCACTTCACAAACTGTCTCTCAGAAACTCTATAAAAATACAATCTTTAATAAATCTCAAATAATTATCACTAATAATTGAATCTCCATATGCACTCTTAACCACATCACCATGATGCTATCTTCAATTTTTTCTCAACTGCACATAACCTAGTCTATGATTCTCTGTATGTACTAACTCAATCTTCTTGTAGCTCTGTCCAACCACTAATCTGCCCTTAACCCAAAAAATTCCCAAAATACTAAGGAAACTAATGATAGTTTTAGATACCCTTTACCATGCTACAAAACATATCCCAAACCTATGGTATGTTACTTTGGACCAACACCAAGATCCACTACCTTTGCAGCAACCAAATATGCCTAATTTGCACCCATTTACAAAGCAACCTATACAAGGACTTTCTCCCTTGATCCCAAACCATTAAAAAGTCTTATTTCATGGATAAAAACAATGTATTAGCGATTTTTTGGGTCACAAACACTTTCTCATACTTGTAGGTATCAAACCCTCACTTCTAGGGTCTCTAGGCTAGGATTTTCTCACTTAGGCTCTTACAAACCTCTATAGATCCTCCCAGTGGATCTTACACATCTCCATGGACCCCAATATCCAATATCCATCACCAAATATGCCCATCCTTAAGATTATTTGTTCACCACAATGACTTGTGTTGAATTGTGCTTCCTCAATTCAGAATTTTTATAAAAGTCCAAGTTATAGTAGATAAACAAATAGACGCACCTATACCAAGTGATACACCAATGCACATAGAATTTATAGATGCAACCATTCTTACAATTGTACCTCAAACATGGAAGCTCTATTTTGATGGTTCATATACTCAACATGGATTGGGGGCAGGGATTCTCTTCATCACACCTCAAGATTATACTACACCAAATGCATACAAATTTTTATTCCATGCACCAATGACATATTTGAATATGAGTCACTAGTGATCGATATAAATATGGCTTTAGAATGGAGAATTACAGAGTTGCAAATCTATGGAGATTCCTAATAGGTCATTAATCAAACCAATGGTGAATATTAAACCAAAGATGAAAAATTGATGCCTTATAAAATAGTGGTGGCTGATTTTAAGAAATATTTTGTGATGATCACCTTTCAGAAAATTCCAAGAGTAGAGAAGAAAGAATAAAATGCAATGGAAACATTGGCTTCACTTCTGCAAGTACATGGTCAAAATGAAAGATATGAGTTCTTGATAGAAGAATTGGTAAAACCTTCCTACAACCATCCTGAATCCCAACTTATATATCTACTTGTTTGTCTTGAATCCCAATGGTATGGTCCTATCTATATGTACTTAAAAGACAATGTCTTATCTTTAACCCAAATCTGAAATGAAAAGAGAATTTTCATCCTTCAAACCTCACATTATGTCCTAATATATGACACATTGTATTATAAGGGTCTTGATAGGACGTTGCTTAGATGTTTACAGGGAGAGGAATCTAAAACAACCTTACAAGATGTTCACAAAGGTATTTTGCGTCACACTTAAGTGGGTTTACCTTAGCTAAGAAATTGATTAGGATGGGGTACTATTAGCCAACTATGGAAAAAGATGCAAGCCAGTTTGTGAAGATTTTCCAAAAGTGTCAATTTTATTGGAACCTAATACATGTGCCAACACAAGAATTACATCCATTGAATACACCTTGGCCATTTATCAATGGGGTTCTGATTTTATTGGAATGGTATATCCCCCTTCCTCAAATGGTCACAATTAATATATCATTATGACAACATAATATTTCACCAAATGGATCAAATTTGTACCTTTATCAACTGCTATAGGAAAACAAATCTCAATGTTCATATTGAATTACATAATTTGAAGATATGGTATCCCACATGCCATTATAACAAATAATGAGAGACAATTCAAGAACAAGGATGTAAAAGAATTGTGTGATAAATTTCATATTATTCAACATTTCTCTCCAATTTATTACCCACAAGGAAATGGACAAGCAAAGGCTTCCAATAAAAACATCATTAAGATCCTTAAGAAGATAATTGATGACTCAGGTAGAGATTGGAACATCTAGTTAAATCCAACATTATGGGCTTATAGGACCGCATCAGAACACCTACAGGAGCTACACCTTTTTCTCTATAATTTTATGGAGTTGAAGCGATTTTACCTTTGGAGGTAAAGATTCCATCACTTAGAGTTTCCTTACAAGGTATATTGACTGATGAAGACTATAGGGTTTCTAGGTTGCAAGAATTAAAATTTCTTGAGGAACATCAATGCTAATCATATGATCATCTATCAAAAGATGATGTCAAGGAGCTGTAATAAAAAGATCAAACCTAAAGGGTTTCAGGTTGGTCACCTAATTCTAACAAAAAACCCCAAGAATCAACAAGAAAGGGAGAAGTAACGCAAATTTGAATTTGTAAAGAGGAAAATGTAAAGAGGTAATGGGAACAATAGAACTGCACCTATAAATAATACCCTTTACATTTGAAAAGTGGGGGAAGGTAAGATTCTCCTCTTAGCCCCAAATTCACGAAGGAAAGATCCAAATTGATTAACCATGTAATAAAATGGTCAGTGCACAAATGAATCAATCAATTAGAAATAAGAATAAAGAGGAAAAACTTACATTCCATTTTTGGGGGAGAGTGTGTAATAGATCTGAAAAGATTAAAATGTTAATTGAAATGAATTGAAGACAAATACTAACCTCAAAGTATAGCAGATCTGGAAATTATTATTTTCTGGTGTTTAACTGAGTTTTTGGAAATTCTGCAAGCTATCCTGGCCTGGAAACACAAAAATGGAGAAGCCCCAGAAATCATTTTCTTTTCTAAGCCAGGTCAACCTTGTCCCAAATATAGGGGTGCAATTGTACCTCTTTATGTCGACCTCTGCCTGCACTACTCCGACGGAAAATCTGTTTGCGAATCTCAAAAGTTTGCCAAAAAGGGTATTTGAATTTGCTCTGTAATTATTTTTTTGTACCTGTATCTGCAAGAAAAGAAAGTTTTTTTTTTTTTTTTTTGGGGGGGGGGGTGGNTTTTTTTTTTTTTTTTTTGGGGGGGGGTGTGGTGGGGGTTTCCTTGGTTAAACCCCAGTTTTGGAATTAACCTTAAAAAAGAATTGAAATTGCATTAATAAATAAAGTAAATATAACAATTCACCTTGATTATGTTAAAACCCTTGTGGAGGATTTGAATCCTTGGATCCACAAGTATAGACACACCAAATGGATTTAGAATGTAGGATGTAGGATGTAGGATGTAGGATGTCTCAAATCAATTTCCTTTACATCTTCAACACCAATCTTTAATGGATCTCAGAATAGGAAGAAGCTTGAATGGTTATGGATGGAGAAATCTTCAACAAGAGGGCTCCATAGAGCTTGAATCCTTCAATGGATACTAATGGATCTCTTAATGAATTGAATCTTGAATTCTCTAATTCTTGAATGCTTGAATGTAGAAGAGCACTTTGATAGATTATGCATAGATTATCCTTCTTGTCCTTTCTTGGATTCTTCCTTAGATTATGAGAGGAGAAAGGCTTCCTTATATACAAGTCTAGGTCACAAACTTCTAGAGAGTTCGACATATGGGAATTAAGTTCCAATTAGGCCTATACCCCTAGAAGTGGACCTATATTAAATATATTTTTAAGAGTCACCACTTTGAAGCCTAAAACAGCCGACCCGAAAGCAAGAAATCATTCTTTCCAAACCCCGACATCAAGAAATCTTTGAAATTTGAAATTTGGACCCTGGGTCAGTGTCAAGGTTGACCCTGACTTAGGTCAGGGTTGAGGTTGACCTTGACCCATAAGGTCAACCTTGACTCTGAGGTTAAGAACCTCAAAATCTCATAGAAGGATACTAGAAATAGGTAGGAGAGAAGTGGAAAATAGGGCAGGACAAGGGAAAAATCAGATCCAAGTCAAAGACCCATTCAAGGCGTTTGACATGACCCAAAACCACTTACTTAGAGGGGTAAACCAGTCCTAAATGGAAGTTCTTCCATTTTTTGATGATACATTTAGCCCCCACTTTAGCAAGAGTATGGAATCGATGAAAACTCTTGGTAAATTAGATCACAAAGAAAAGATAATCTTATTGAAATCAAAGGGACAAAGCAATCCTCAAGCCCCCAGTGACTCAAGTCTTTGTCAACCCCAAGATTACAATAAGAGAGACATCACCAGTCAAATAAAAAGACAGAGATGGCGTGATTACCTCTCCTAATGAGAACTTATGTCCCATTGTGAATCACACAAGGAAGCAGTACAACTGGAAAGATGGAGTTGAACCACCTAGTGAATGTGGCTATTCACTAGTCAACCCATCAAAGATTCACCCTCAGGAATATTCTATTCCAAAAGAGAAAATCCAAAACTAGAGAGATTCAGTCTTAAGGACACCTTCCAACCTTAAGGGATCAAAACTTTGTAAATTGAAACTAGAGGGATCAATAGATCCTATAAGGTAAAAATCCATGCTTGAAGGATTAGTCTCTAATCCATAAAGGGAAAAAAAAGTTTTAAGTTTGAAAATATTTTGGAAGTGCGTGTGTGCAAAAAGTGAGCAGAGCATATGCTCCCATGTTAAATTCATTGCTAACACTTTAATAGGAGAAATGGATTTAACGGAAACATAAAAAAACTCCACTGATTACGTTTCCACTATGAGATGCCCCCAAGTGAAGACAAATCAAGGGAAATACCACATAAACATACAGAGAACATAGAAGGGATCTACCTACCGTGGGGTCAGTTTGATCATAAGATTTTATATATATATATATATATATGATATTATTGAAAATTAATTGACATCATTCCCCAAATAAATTAGAACTACAATCACAATGGAGGAAAGAGAATACAAGAGTTACGAAGAAGAGTCTTTTCGGACCACGACATGGAGACCAAAAAGAATCAGTGCTACCATGTCGCAAATCCAAGCGGACTACGTAAGGAAAACATTTATGAATAATATCATAGGTACAACATAGCATGAAAACAACATCTAGAAGAATAGAGATACATATAGAGGAATAGTAAAATAGATTTGGTTCCTTTATCACCTTGCATTAACAAAGTAACAAGGGTCGTATAAAAGAATCTAACAAACATTTAGAAAACACATTACGGGAGAAGGACAATACAATAGGAAAACACATAAAATGCTACCATTGAGGACAAGCCATTCAAGCACATCACCTACTCTCCCCATCTCAGTCTATATCATTTATAGAAGGTGGGGAACTCGGAAGAGGGACTATATCTAACATAGTAGGAATAATAGCTAGTTCCAAACAAGGATCCTCTTGAGAATCATGATGTTCGATACTAGGTGTAATTATCAATTGTGTTGAAAGCATATTAGGTAAATCAGTATCAATATCAATAGTCTCATATTCATCATTAGCATCAATAGGATCATCAAGAGTATCTTCTTCATCAA
>MU226051.1:596694-626168 GCA_018584345.1 Thuja plicata | reverse complement strand
GATACGAATAGAATCATCATAATCATTCATCTTAACATCATTATTAACATTAACTTCTTCCAACACATCAGGCATAGGCTGGTCAAAAGAAGGTAAAGAACTTTGAAGAACAGAGGCACGGGCCTTAGCTTGAGCCTGACGCTTCTTATGATTTTCATTGGAAGATCGGTTATGTTTTGTCTTGTTTAAAATATGTTGAGAACTAGGAGGAACAACCAGTTCCTTCATAGGTTCAATAGGAGGATTAGTAAGATTCTCAGTAGGTTGAAAAGAAACACTAGGAGCTTGATTAACAGAACTAGAAGCAATGGATAAAGGAGGTATGGAAGGTGTAGGAAAAATACCACAGTTAAGATCCATCCAAGGAATGCTTAACTCAAAAATCTTGTGATGTTTATAGGCTTGATATGAGCAAAAATGGTTATCAGGTCAAGAAGAACATGAATTAGGTAATGAAGGCCAAAATAATTCAAGGGTAGCAAAATCCCTAGGCCTAGAAGGTTGATATAAACTATGATTATTATTTTTTACTTCTTCATCATGAATGAACTTAATACACGTATGGATAGGAGAAGCAACGGCATGCATGGAAGTCAACCAAGGAAAACCAAGCTTAACTTGAAACTGATCAAAAGTAGGGACAACAATGAAGATAGTGTCCACAAATTTACCACAAAGTTCAACAGGAAAGTTAATAGATACAAATGATGGATAGATAAAACCATTACAATTTTGGATCCACACATTAGATGTATTATAACAATCACATTGTAAGTTCTTCAAAAAAAGTTTTTCTTCAGTAATAACATTGACTAAGGATGTAGGATCAACAAAAAAACCACATGTAGGTATCTTAGAAATCCTAGCATAAATGTAGAGGGGACCATCAGGAGCTTTAATAGTCTCATAATCATCAAAGGTGATCGATATTTCCCTAGGTCTTTTATTCTTAAGTTGTTTTTGAGATTTAGGTTGAGGTGGAACTTGAAGTTGAGGTTGAGGAGAAGGAACTTGAACAGGGGGTTGAGATTGAGGTTGGGGTGGAGATATAGGTAGAGACATGGATAAAAATATGATTGAGATCATCCATCTTTGAATCATAAAAAATATCCACAGAAGATGGTTGAACAATGGTATTAGTATCATTTGTAGGCAAAGGATTCGTATAGATTTGGAGGTTTTGATTAGGAGGAGAGATAGATTTGTTCCCACTACCATCAAAATTATCAATAGATAAAGCATTAGAATCAAGTAAGTCTTGAACCTTATTTTTTAGAGAATAACACTTCTCAGTATCATGGTCATTCTGACGATGGTATTGACAAAAGGCTTTGGGATCAAAGGATTTAGATATCATCGTAGTAGGAAGAAGAGGTCAAATAGTAGGCAAAGTAATCATATTAGCATTCAACATCTTACTCATAATAGAATGTAAAGATTCAGAAAGAGGAGTAAATGTATGATTCAGATGAAAATTAGTGGATGTAGAAGTAGCATTCTTGGATGCAACAAAAACTTGACCAGCAACTATATTTTCTTGCTTATTTATATTGACATAGTTTTTATATTTCTAAAACTTGTTGGGATTAGGAGCAGCATCACTCTTATCAACTAAAACAAGAGCCATTGGAGTGTTTCTCTCAAATTGACTCACTTGTAATTGATAATGATGAAGTGCTGCAAAAAGTTGTTGAAAATAGGTAAATTCAGTAAGAAGAATCTTATCTCTAATATCCTTTTAAGAATTTGAAATAAACATATGTTGAATATCAATATCAGGAATAGGATAAGAAATTTGAGCATACAAATTCTTAAATCTACCAATAAATTCAATCAATTTTTCTTTAGTATTTTGTTTACAATGCATCAAATCAGTTAAGGACACTTGCAGACCAATGTTATTTTGGAACTATTGGACAAAGGCATTAGCAAGTTTTGGAAAAGAATCAATAGAATAGGGAGGCAAGGAACAATTCCATTGCAAGGCCTTATCAAGAAAAGTTCTAGAAAACAACTTGGCTAAAATCCTATGGTCATGAGCATAGTCACTACAAAGGATTTTAAATGTTTTAACATGAGTAACAGGATCTCCCTTACCATTGTAATTCTCAAGATGAGGCATATCGGCTTGCTGAGGGCCAAGAGCATGAATAATGTATAGGGATAAAGGACTACCCATGTCACATATAGGAATACTAAACTTGGATTGAGCTAAGGACACAAGTTGTTGTTGTAAAGAGAACACAGTTTGAGCCATAATAATGATTGTGGAATAATTAGAAGAAATAGGAGGCATAGAAACATTAAGAACATGGGGAAAAGTGTAGGAAGTGGCGGGAATGGAAGACACAACTAGTGGAACACTTGGAACTATGGTTGGAAGAGGATTGGAATAGGTAAAAGGAACACTATGGTAAGAAGATTGTAAGGTAGGTAGAGACACCGGTGGAACACTCATAGGAAGAGATGGAAGTGGAAGATTCAAAGCTAGAGGATTGGAATATGGAAGAGATGTAGTCACTAAAGGAGGAGTGTAAGTAGGAATGCTAGGTAAAGGAACGGAAGAAGGTTCCACACTAGTGACAGGAGGAGTGAATCCTAGATCTTAAGGTTCTTGATCTAAAGGTTTGACATTTAAATGCACAAGATGAGTGATACTACGCAAGAGATTAACACCTTGATCACTATCATGAAGGAATTTCTTAAGGGCCTCTATAGCTTGAATAGAATCTTGATTATGGTTTTCTTGAATAAGACAATTTCCCATTTTATCAAGTTCAGTTGAAAGTTTTTGGACTTGTTCAAGAGGAACTCTTAAAGAATCATCCTCATCATGAGATGAGTGGGAAGAGTTTTTCTCCATAGAAGGATTGGAATAATGAGTGACAAAATTGTCATCTAGGATCCTAAGGAAATGAGAGGAAGACTCAAGATCAAAGGAACCCATAAGTTTGTGACTTCTTCTAACTAAGATATTATAAGTAGGACTAGAGGTAGTAAATCTCATACACCAATGCAATGCAAATTAACTAAATTAGGAAAACACAAGGCATGAACAAATAAATTTTGTTGTATTTTTGCTTTATACGATTTTTTTTTAATTTTTGAAATCTAAATGCAAGAACATAAAAGAAGGCTAATCTAATTTGCATGCAAGATCTAACATGAAATGTAAATCTAACACCACAAAAGAAAGAGTTGTCGTAAGCAGGTTAACCAAAATGTAAAGAGGTAATGGGAACAAGAGACTTGCACCTCTAAACAATACCCTTTATATTTGAAAAGTGGGGGAAGGTAAGATTCTCCTCTTAGCCCCAAATTCACAAAGGAAAGATCCAAATTGATTAACCACAAGAAAATGGTCAATGCACAAATGAATCAATCGATTAGAAATAAGAAGAAAGAGGAACACCTTACATTCCATTTTTGGGGGAGAGTGTGTAATATATCTGAAGATATTAAAATCTTAATTGAAATGAATTGAAGACAAATACTAACCTCAAAGTATAGCAAATCTGGAAATTTCTATTTTCTGGTGTCTGTACTAAGTTTCTGTAAATTCTGCAACCTACCCTGGCCTGGAAACACAGAGACAGAGAAAACCCAAAAATCATTTTCTTTTCTGAGCCAGTTCAACCTTGACCCAAATACAAGGGCACAATTGTACCCCTTTATGTTGAACTTGACCTGCACTGCTCTCACAGAAAATATGTTCATGGATCCCAAAAGTTTTCTGAAAAGGGTATCTATATTTTCTCTATAATTTGTTGTTTTGTACCTATATCTGCAAGAAAAAAATGGTTTTGTTTTTTGGGGGAGGGGTTTTCCTTGGTCAAACCCCAGCTTTGGAATTAACCTTAAAATAGAATTGAAATTGCAATAATAAACAAATTAAATAGAGCAATTCACCTTGCTTATGTTAAATCCTATGGAGGATTCAAATACTTGGATCCAAAAGTATGGATGCACCAAATTGATGTAGAATATAGGATGTAGGATGTAGGATGTCTCAAATCAATTGCCTTTAGATCTTCAACATCAATCTTGAATGGATCTTGGAATAGGAAGAAGCTTGAATGGATATGGATAGAGAAATATTCAACAAGAGGGCTCCATAGAACTTGAATGCTCGAATGCTTGAATGCCTGAATGTAGATGATCACTTTGATAGATTATGCGTAGATTATCCTTCTTTTCATTTCTTATATTCTTTGTCTTAGATTATGAGAGGAGAAAGGCTTCCTTATATACTAGTCTAGGTCACAAACTTCTAGAGAGGTTGACATATGGGAATTAAATACCAATTAGGCTCATACCCCTAGAAGTGGACCTATATTAAATATATTTTTAAGAGTCGCCACTTCGAAGCCCGAAACAGCCAACCCGAAAGAGGGAAATAATTCTTTCCAAACTTTGACATTCAAAAATATTTGAAATTTAAAATTTGGACCCTGGGTCAGGGTCGAGGTCAACCCTGACCTAGGGTTGACCTTGATCCAGAAGGTCAACCTTGACCCTGAGATCAAGAACCTCAAAATATCAAAGCAGGATACCAGAAGTAGGTAGGAGAGAAGTGTAAAATAGGGCAGGACAAGGGAAAAACCAGATCCAAGTCAAAGACCCATTCAAGGAATTTGACATGACCCCAAACCACTTACTCAAAGTGCTAAACCAGTCCTAAATGGAAGTTCTTCCATTTTCCGATGATACAGAAGCAAATTGGCTAGGACCCTTTATCATCACATCATCATATGGAGTAGGAACTTATAAACAAGCTACATGTGATGGAGAAGAATATGAAGAACCCATAACATTCATCTTAAGAGGTTCTATACTTGATTGGTTGAAAGAGTATCAGATAAAAGAGTATCAGATGAGATGGTATCAATTTGTACAACATAAATCACACCTAAAAGAAATAAAAAAAATAGTCCAAATGAATCATGAAGAAAGCAAAAACATTGAAAAAAATTAAAAAATACAAAAAAAAATTGAAAAAAAAGTAGCTTGGTGAAAACTTGGTAAACAGGCACCTTGGTAGAAAATAAAAGAAAATAAAAGAGAAAAATACAATAAATCAAAGTAGTGAAAATTTGGTAAATAGGCACTACTTGCTAAGCTCCTTTATCTATCAAGCATTTGCATTTGCATTTCCTCCATCCTTGTATATCCAGCTCCATTTCGTCATCTATGTACATAGTCATAAGAAATCCCCAAAGCTACATAACACAGTCATCCAAGAAAGATTTTATCATAGTTTAGAAATGGTCTTAGTCTATTATTGTTTTCATGATCCAAACTAGGGGCAAAATCCAAAATTCAGGAGATCATCATTGAAATAGACACAAACATAAAACAAACACGCTTAACCAAGATCAAGAATCATGACATTTGTAATTTTCAATCAATCCAGATCATCAAATTTCAAACATCCAAAATTTAAACCACAATCAACAACAATACATCAGATCACATTGAAACATCAAATCAAACAACTTGAACAAAATTAAAATGAAGGAAATAGATTAAAATTAATTTTGAAACTATGAATCAAATAACAAAGGCAAAGAGATTCAAATGTGTATTTCTTAATTTTTTGACATCATGTCTTTTTAGCAACTCAAGGATGTCTTTTGATGAGAGGATAAATGATGAAGTATAATATTTTCTTGGTTTTTTCTTGTAGGATTGAGTTAAAGAAGTATGAAAATCGGTCTAAAGACATGATCATCAAAGAATCACCAAGGACATTGGCATATGAAAGGGGTTAATTCTTTTTATGTTTAAACAAAGGGAGACTTTGAACATTTAGGCTATTCATACCTTAATGCCAGAATCCACTTACAATATTGAACCTGACGAAATCGGTATTCATATCATCATGGTTGAAAATATAAATAGTGAAAATTATATCACTTTAAAATGATCCACCAAAGAATATCAATGATGATAATAGAAAAAGAAAATGATCCGATGATAACCAATAAAATAAGAATATGAAGCTAGTAGCATTTTTACATATTGCATTCATGTTAGATTAATTATTTCATTAATAATCATGATGGGATTTCTCAAAGAAGGGGGGGTTCAATCATCCAAGTCAAATCATCAAAAAAATTCTTTAGGTGGAATATGTTAGACTTTAAGAAATACAATGCATATCATTTACATCTAGATTCATTTACATCAATTGCGTATCATTCTTCATTAAATACATACATTAAGGTATATTTTCATATTAGGGTCATTACATTAATCATTAAATCATGAAGGTGCATTTATTACCATTAAGTATAATTAAATTATTTAGATGCATTCATTATCCATTATTTATTATCATTTTGAGACATCTAATCATTATTTAGTTGCATTTCATACCATATATTAAAAATCATTAGGTTCATTAAACAATATCCATAGCATTACATCATTAATAAATCATCATATACATAAAGCATTGCATCATCATGTAGAACCATCACATCCATATCTTGCATCCATAAAAAATAAAGCATCAATATGAAACATTTTCCATGAATTATCCATCTAATTATGACATCCATATAAGTGTCTATATAGGTAAAGAATCCATAAGCATTCATACTTAAGCATAAAAAGTAAGTGAATGCATCCATACATACTGCATAGAAAACCATAAAAATATGCATATAGATAGAACCATATAAAAATGCACCACTCAAATATCTCATGGCATCATCATATATCATCAAAATCATAAATTCCAATGTATAATGACATCAAAATAAGTCGTAAGTATAAAAAAAGGGAGGGGTAAGGTATGTCAAATGTCCACATCAAGATAAATCAAAAATTCCATCAATAATATCAAAAGAGAGATACATATGTCCATCATAAAAATTCTGACATCACCAAAAATATCTAGGCATGAAGGCCTCCTGACTTTTTAGGTCTTGTCATCAAAATTCCACCTGCACCTGCACCTTTATCTGTACCCTGGGCATTTATCAAAGGTCCAACACCAGCATTTGTACCTTCTCCTAGATCTGGTCCCCTCATAGGCCTAGAAGATGGACCTGTAATCCCTCATATATATTGACCACTCCACCCACGCCTGGACATCTGAGAAAAAGATGGAATTTATCTATCTGCAAGTATCATTGCATAGTATGCAGCACAATAATAAGTAGCTCAAGTTGTAACATCTGTCATGGCTCTGATATGAACACCCTGTGCTCCTATCTGCTTAATAATATGTGTTAAATCCTCAACGGCACCCCGATTCTCCAACTCGGATCCCTCTCTGATTGAGCAACTGTTAAATCTAACCTCATAGTAGCCAAATCACTCTCAAGAGCCTGAATATGTGTCCACAACAAGGTAATATTTTCCTAGGTAGTAACTAGATCTCCACATAACCTTTGTATCTCCTATAATAGGGTACCCCTCTACATAATTGGTACTCCTCTCTGAACATCTTTCACTAGATCCTATGTCATACCTGATCTAGCCCTATGGGAAACCCATCCCTCATCTAGAAATATCACTCTCCTCCTCTCAATAGAATCTCTTGTTGGTCCAACTGAGAGGGGGGTGAATCAGACAAATAAAACTTACAATCTTAAAATTAAGCTCATCGATTCACTCGGTAAGTACTGAATACAGTAAATAACCAATTCACCAAATAACGTAAGTAGAAATTAATCATTCAAACTTAGAAACATCAAATTAACTCATAGACACATGATATAACTCAATTGACACCATATTTAAGGAGGAAATCCAATTTGGGAAAAACCTCTGCGGGAATTGTAACCCGCAATAAAAATGTACCCTTCTAAAGTAGGATCGGTTAAGAAGTTATCCTGTTAAATATTAAAAACACATTTGCTAAATGTGACCCTATTAAGGGATTTACCTTAGATCTGTTAGGAGGACCTTGTTAGAGGTTTTCAAACACTCTTTTGGAATGTCACCTAAGTCTAGGTTTTAAAAATAGGAAGGTTAAATCCACTCGGTTAAGAGATTTCTCTGTTACTAATATGAATAAGCAACAGTAAACTTTGATCTGTAAAAATTAGCAACTCATTATGCTTGGATTAGATCCTTTATGCTCAATTGAATACTGGCATCTCATACTCCATTGATCTCTTTCTCAGACTGTAGATTCTTTAATCTGTCTTTTTCTATCCTGATCGGTAAATTTTGTTCTTCAACTTCTTTCCTTCTCTTTTCAATTTTCCAATAGCCTTACGCTCTGTGTAATTATCATTCCTTATATAGACATACTTTTTCCTCTTAATCTCCTTAATTTGATTTTCCTTCCTTTACACTCAGTCGTTTGATCATCTCCTTCATATTTCTCAACTTGGTAAACCATGTCACTTTTACCTCGAAACTTGTAACTTTTCTTGGAACTTTCATTTTTTGTTTAACTGCTTGATTTTTGCCTTAGATCTTCACATTAAATTTTCCCATTCGTAGATCTTGTAACAAACTTCATTAAATTCATTTCCTCATCCATCTCATCATCGCTTTGCATTAAATTTGATTTCATCATCATTTAATATTAGTATATTGTACTCTATAAAAAATGCTTTGCAAATCGTTAACTGACTTCTTCACTACTCGGTGTCTAACTCATCTTTGGTGCTCGGTGCTTGATAACTGTAACCAACTCACATATCATTCTACCGACTGACTCAATCTAGATCGGTAAAGTATCACTTTTAGTCATAACTTTATTCATTGTAATTCCCAACTTGATCGATCAAATGTACCGATTTGATAACATCAAATATATAGTAGAAAAAAACTATAACATCGTTACTTCATCATTGTCTGATCTATATTTGTAACCCATTTAACTTCTCTTAAGATATGGTAACACAATAAAAATCAATTAATCAATTACTTGACATCAATGACAAAATAATAACTGATCTAACCATTTCTACAATCATGATAATCGGTATCACTCGATCTTCATCATCTCCATATGATATTCATCAGTTAATCAACATCTCCATGGCCATTATCATCTCCTTTGCAACGACCTATTGGAAATATTGTTGGAAAGCTACAATGGAAACAATTGTTGTTTTTTCATTGATGTCAAACCTTAATTGGTGAGATTATTTCTATCTATTTGAGTACACCATATCTATTGATTGATGAAGGAGATTTAACAAGAAGACCAAGTGGAATGGTTGAGTTATGGGAAATCACAAGGGTACTTGATCAATTGGCACATTGGTAAAGTAATGTGTTGTTTATCTTTTGATGATAGTTTACTAAGAACAATTTATGCCAAGAAAGTTTGTGTTGACCAAGCACTAGTGTATGTCGAGCATAATTTCTAGTGTTGACCAAGCATCAGTAAATTGCCGAGGAAAATAGTGATGACCGAGTGGAAGATCACAGTGTTGGCTGAGCAGCAGTATTTTGGTAATTGTTGAGATTTGAGATCTCTGGCCGACATAGTTGATTTTATTGGGATATGTAAAGTTAATTAAGGATAAGCACGATTGATCTACACTATTTAAATGCACGGGTAACCATAATTAATTCATGGATCAAAGATTCAATTAGTGATTTCTTTGGAGAAATAAATTAAATGTAATGATGGAAAGATCTGTTGGATATGACCTAACCTAAGATCTACGATCTTGATTAAGTGGAAAATATTTATTTTACCTAGATGAAGAGGTATAAGATAACCTCAAGGGGCTATTCATGAGTGTATGATGAGTATGCAAGAGGATTGCATAGTTAATTGACAGATTGGCTTGATCTAAGCGATAAGGCTGAGAAGAGAAGCAAAGAGTTGCATAAGTGATTGCTTGACGGATTTCCAAGCAGATCTGAAGATTGAAATGAGAATGGAGGCCACTCAATGAATTAGCATTAGAGTTGAATTGGATCTAGATTTGCAAATTAAGTTGTATGTATCTGATCACACACGTTGATTACTTTCTAACCATTGTATCAGTAAAAGTCCTTTAACTAGGTTGACCTAATAGTCATTGTATAAATTCGTTAAGAAAGGTGACATTCAGGTGGAATGTTCTAAGTCCTCTGACAAGGCCACTCCTGACAGGGTGATTAAATTCTTTAACCAGGTCACATTTAGCAATGTGTTTTGTAACCTTTTACAAGGTTGGCTCCTAACAAATCTCACTTCAGAAGAGCAAAAATTTGATTGGTGGTTTTTCCCAAATTGGGTTTCCACGTTAAATATTGGTGTCAACTTGTGTGAATGTTTATGTTGTGTTTTACTGTTAAGTTTCTACAAGCTGATTACATATGAACAGTAAACTGCATATGTATGTTGTTTTTTTATGTTATTGTTGCTAAGCAGATCTGAGTTGTTCAAGTTGGTATAAAGTTTAAATGGGCACATCTATACCTGAGGATAACTGATCCCCCACTCTCATTTATTCTAAATTCATTCTAACAATTGGTATCAGAGCTTTGGTCTCTTGAAAATAGTTTGAAGGTACTTGGATCAAAAGATCAAGATGTATAAAAAGGAGGTACCAAAGTTGAACAAAGATAATTTCCCTGCATGGAAAAGTTTGATAAATTGCATCTAGCTAGTATTGGTGATTCTGCTAAGCACTATGTTGAACATGATTATGTAGCCCCCATTGCACATGCCATAGTTGCACAGTTAAGAGAAAAGCAGGAACACAATCAAGCAATGTTGGAGATTGCATCATCTCTAAACTATCATGAGTTTGAAGACATAAAAAATTGTACAACTATAAAGAAAATGTGGGATGTCCTTGCAACTATCTATGGAGGAGATACAAATGTGTTGAGAGCCAAATCTGAAAGCTTAAGAGGTAAGTTTGATGAAATGAAAATGCAAGAAGGAGAAAATATAGTTCAATATTATGGTAGGATAAAGGAAGTTGTAAATGCTATCAGAGGACCTAAGGGGACAATTGATAATAACACCATTATGAGAAAGGTACTAAGGACTCTTCTTCCTATATATTCTATTAGATTCTCTACAATTTAAGAGTTAAGATGTACTCCTAATAATAATTTGACTTTGGAGGGTCTGGTAAGTAGACTTACTGCATTTGAGATGTCAAATTTTGATAACTATACTCCACAAGCTATTGAATCTGCATTCAGATCCCAGTTGGTCCTTAACAAATCAAAGAAAGGAAAGAAATGTGTGAACAGTGAAAGTGACACTACTGATGATGATCTGGATGAACTTGAAGCACTTATGGGAAGAAGACTATCTAGACAAAAAGGAAAATTCAAAGGTAAACTTCCTATCATTTGTTTTTCATGTAACAAAGTTGGTCATATTGTTGCTAGATGTCCTGATAAGAATGACAAAGATGAAAGAAGAGACAACAAGTACAAAGATAGAAAGGATGATCGAGACTTAAGAAAGTATAAGGATTACAAAGACAAAGGTAAGAAATATTTCTATATAGCTGAAGAAGCTTCTGACAATGATTCTAAAAAATCTGATTAAAATGATATAGAAGTTGTGTATGTTGCTATGAAAGATGATTATGATGATGATGAGAAAACTGCATTAATTTCTTATATGAGTAAAGGTGACTAGTGGATTATTGACAGTGGTTTTTCACATCACATGACTACTGATAAAGATAAATTTGAGACCCTAGATCAGTGTAAAGGTGGTTATGTTAAATTTGGTAATGATGCACCATGTCTTGTTAAAGGGAAAGGATTAATTAACTTGACTGACAAGATAAGATGTGATAATGTATATTGGGTTGATGATCTTAACTATAATTTATTGAGTGTTGCACAGCTGAATACTTCTGGTTACAGAGTTGAATTCCATGACAAGAAGGCAAAGATCTATAATGTCACTGGAGAACTAGTTGGAAGTGGTGAGAAAACAAAAGGTAACTTGTTATATCTATATTTAGCTGATGAGACATGCTTGATTGTACATTATAATGATGTTTGGTTATGGAATAAAAGGTTGTGTCATGTAAACTTTGATAACTTGGTAAGCATAAGTAAATTTAAAAAGGTTAGAGGGCTGCCTAAGTTAAGGAAACTTGAAAATGCAATGTGTAAGCAATGTCAATTGGAAAATATGACTAAATCTAGTTTCAAGAGCAAGACTCATACTTCTGAGGAAATTCTGGAATTAGTTCATACTGACCTTTGTGGTCCCATTGGTGAGAAAAGTTACTATGGGGACATATATTTCAATCTATTTGTTGATGATTACTCAAGAATGATGATTGTTATGTTTCTTAAACAAAAATCTGATGCATTCCAATTATTTAAGTGGTACTTGGAAAAAGTTGAAAAGGAGACAGGTAAAAGTCTGAAATGTTTGAGATTTGACAGAGGAGGTGAGTTTATTTCTAATGAGTTTAACAGGTTCTGTAATGACCGAGGGATAAAAAGATAGATGTCCACACTTGGAACACCACCACAGAATGGTATTGCTAAGAGAAGAAATAGATCTATTATGGATTGTGCCAGAACATTAATGATGGAGAAAAATGTTGCATAGAAATATTGGAGAGAAGATGTACGTACAGAAGTCTATACCCTGACCAAAGTGCAAGTCAAGAAAGGTACTATTGCTACACCTTATGAGATTTGGTATGGATATGCACCTAATGTAAAATATTTCAAAGTTTTTGGAAGAAAATGTTTCATATTGAAGGATAACAGAAATGGAAAACTTGATGCTAAAGGTGAAGAAGACATATTTCTTGGTTACTCAACTAAGATTAAAGCATATAGTGTTTTAATTCTAACACTAACAAAATTGAGGAAAATGCAAATGTTAGAATTGATGAATATGCAGAAATAAATGAAGCTAAAAGCACACAGGAACCCGAAAGTTACAAATCATTTATCTATCTAGATGAGGAAGATTCTAATACATTACCTAACCTGAGAATAAGGTTTCTGAGCAACAGCTAGCACCTGTCGAGTCACAAACTGAGGTTGTCGAGCAATAGGAGGTAATTTTTGAGCTATCTGATGGAGACACCAAGTCACAGAATCAACCTGAATTGAACGAGAATAATGAATCTAAAGCAAGACAAGATCCTACTCTAGAAAAGTATGCAAGGAGGTATCACAAACCTAATCAAATCATAGGATCAAAGGATTCTGCAGTTATGACAAGAATTAAGTTGAGAGATGGTACATGCTTGTTATGTGATTATGAGCCCAAAATAGTAAAATATGCCTTAGAGAATGAGGACTGGATTCAAGCCATGAATGAATAAATTGAACAGATTGAGAAGAATAAGAATTGGACACTTGTACCTAGGCTCAATGATAAAAATGTAATTGGTACTAAGTGGGTATTCATAAATAAGCTGAATGAACATGGAGAGGTAACAAGAAACAAAGCTAGACTGGTATGCAAGGGTTATGCAAAAGAGGAAGGAATTGATTATGGAGAAACGTCTGCCCCAGTTTCAAGATTGGAAGGAGTCAGAACCTTACTTGCATATGCAGCCTAAAAATTTTTTAAAGTTTATCAGATGGATGTGAAGTCAGTATTCCTAAATGGGATATTAGAAAAAGAAGTGTACATTGAACAAGCTGATGGATTTGTTGACCCAAGTAAGAGGAACATGGTTTGCAAACTGCACAAGGCACTATATGGATTGAAGAAAGCACCAAGAGCATGGTACTAGAGATTGCACAATTACTTGATAAAGATTAGATTTGCAAGAACAAATGACAAAAACAATCTATATTTGAAGACAGAGAAAAGTAAAGGTACTTTATTGGCTAAAAATTTTGTTGATGACATTATATTAGTGGACAAGATGTGTTATGCCAAGCACTTGCAAAAGAGATGCAAACTAAATTTTAAATGTCTATGTTTGGTGAGATAAAAGAAATTTTTGGCTTAAAAATATATCAGATGAAGAATGGTATCTATATTACTCAATCAAAATATGTCAAGGAGATACTAAAAACTTTTGGAATGGAAGATTCAAAACCAGTGAGTACACCCATGGCTACTGGACAGAAGTTAACAAAAATTGAAGATACAAAAGAAGTGAATAAAAACCTTTTACAGATCAATGATTGGAAAGCTACAATATGTTGTACACAGTAGACCTGATATTGCACTGGTTGTTGGTATTGTTGCAAGATTTTCTGCCAATCCTAAGGAAACTCATATGATGGACGTAAAAAGAATTCTGAGATATTTGAAAGGAACAGATGAATATGGTCTGTATTACAAAATGAATGATAAGTTTGAGCTTAAAGTTTACACTGACTCTGATTGGGATGGAAATGTGGATGACAGGAAAAGAACCACGGGTGGAGCATTTCTTCTGGGAAAACGATTGGTTTCATGGACAAGTAAGAAATAGAATTGCACCTCACAATCTATAGCTGAAGACAAGTATGTGGCAGCAGCAGTTAATTGTTCTAATATTGTATGGTTGAAGATACTACTAAAAGGTATGAAAGAGGAGAACAAAGAACCCGTTTTCATATATTGTGATAACACGAGTGCCATTAATATTTCTAAGAACCATGTAATGCACTCTACGACAAAGCATATAGCTATCAAGTATCATTACTTGAGGGAGCTAGTTCAAAAAAATGAAGTGGATTGGAATATGTGAATACTAAGGAACAGTTAGCAGACATATTTAAAAAGTTACTACCCAAGGATTCTCATGAGTATCTGCGAGGTAAATTAGGGGTGATTGCCCTAACTAAGGATAATTAGTTCAGAATGGTATTGTTGCATCAAATGTTATACTCAGAATATTTGACACATTAATGCATAGGAAGTCACACTTTAGGATGTTGCCTAAAGCTATGAAAGACAGACAAAGATAGAAAAGAGGACCAGTCATAAGCAATATGACAGGAACAGCATGATACAGAGTTTAGAATAGAAGAATCTACATGATGAAGATGTCAACATCTTTGGCAATGTTGTCAAAGAGGGAGAAGTTCACTGAAAGAGGGAGAGTTTACTATACTTAGAGAAAAAGGGAGAGATTATTGAGAAAAAGAGATTACCATTACTGAGAAAAAGAGATTACCAAAAAAAAAAAAAATTGTTGTCAAAGAGGGAGAGATTAATTAAAGAGGGAGTCTACAGATGAACAGAAACAAAAGGATTTCAGTGTGATCACAGACACAGAGGGAGAAAAGTTTTACAAGATGAGAATTAGAATGAAGCTAAATAAATTAATGAAGATTTGTTCATATCAAGGAATATAGGAAAACTTTTTTGGATTGTATGGTAACTATGTTTGAAAATTATTGTTTTAATGTTTAGTGTTGTCATCAATGCCAAAGAGGGAGATTGTTGGAAAGCTACAATGGAAACAATTGTTATTTTCTCATTGATGTCAAACCTTAATTGGTGAGACTATTGCTATCTATTTGAGTACCATATCTATGGATTTATGAAGGAGATTTAACAAGAAGACCAAGTGGAATGGTTGAGTTATGGGAAATCACAAGGGTACTTGATCAGTTGGCACATTGGCAAAGTAATGTGTTGTTTATCTTTTGATGATAGTTTACTGAGAACAGTTTATGCCAAGCAAGGTTGTGTCAACCGAGCACTAGCGTATGTCGAGCATAATTTCTAGTGTCGACTGAGTATCATTAAATTGCCAAGCAAAATAGTGATGACCGAGCGAAAGATCACAGTGTTGGCCAAGCAGCAGTAATTTGGTAATTATTGAGATTTGAGATCTCTGGCCAACATAGTTGATTTTATTGGGATATGTAAAGTTAATTAAGGATAAGCACGATTGATCCACACTATTTAAATTCACGGGTAACTGTAATTAATGCATGGATCAAAGATTCAATTAGTGATTGCTTTGGAGAAATAAATTAAATATAATGATGGAAAGATCCGTTGGATCTGACCTAACCTAAGATCTACGATCTTGATTAAGCAGAAAATATTTATTTTACCTAGATGAAGAGGTATAAGATAACCTCAAGGGGTTATTCATGAGTGTATGATGAGTATGCAAGAGGATTGCATAGTTAATTGACCGATTGACTTGATCTAAGTGAGAAGGATGAGCAGAGAAGTAGAGAGTTGCATAAGTGATTTATTGAGGGATTTCCAAGAAGATCTGAAGATTGAAATGAGAATGGAGACCACTTAGTGAATTAGCATTAGAGCTGAATTGGATCTGGATTCACAAAGTAAGTTGTATGTATCAAATCACACCTACTAATTACTTTCTAACCATTGTATCAGTCAAAATACTTTAACCAGGTTGACCTAACAATCATTGTATAAATCCTTTAAGAAAGGTGACATTCAGGTGGAATGTTTTAAGTCCTCTAACAAGGCCACTCCTGATAGGGTGATTAAATCCTTTAACCAGGTCACACTTAGCAATGTGTTTTGTAACCTTTAGTAGGGTTGGCTCCTAACAGAGCTCACTTCAGAAGAGTGAAAAGTTGATAGCATGTTATTGGTGGTTTTTCCCAAATTGGGTTTCCACGTTAAATACTGGTGTCAACTTGTGTGAATGTTTATGTTGTGTTTTACTGTTAAGTTTCTACAAGTTGATTACATATGAACAGTAAACTGCATATGTATGTTTTTGTTTTATTTTATTGTTTCCAAGCAGATCTGAGTTGTTCAAATTAGTATAAAGTTTAAATGGGCACATCTAGACCTGAGGATAACTAATCCCCCCCCCTCTCAGTTATTCTAAATTTATTCTAACACCACCATCATCTCCTCCATGGCCACCATCACTATCTCCACCTCCAATAGCTTTACCACCTCCACCTCCATCTCCCCCAATAGCTCTACCACCCCTTCCTTTCACTCTCACAACCTGACCACTACCTAACTCTACATCTATGGTCATTCCTCTATATATCACCCATTGTTGAGGTACATCATCATCATCACTCTCTAATGGATGAACTTACTCATTTAGAGAAGTCAATCATGGAAAATTATGTGCAGAAAACCAATGTACATAATCATCAGTCACACATGCATCTAGTACATCATCAAAATAATCCCAAGTCATGGGCACCAATTTTTTATGCTCATCCACAACTTCATCATAAGACACACATGGTCCCCAAGTATCTCTATACTTTCGTACACATGCATAGATGGCTAATCCTTGTGGCATACCCTAAGTCCTTCCATACTAATGAAGTACCTTGGTAACAATGAATCGCTCAAGGATAAAGGAAGTTTGACCAATCAACTATCAAGATGTGAACAAATAGGGAACCTCTCTCTGATCCTCTAACCACTCCTCACATCCAAGATAAGGTCTACAATACATTGTATCCAAATTATAGATCTAACATCTCCAATACTCCAATTTTCCCATCTTTAGTTGGAAAATATTAACATTGTACCCATTTATGAATGGATGACATGCAATCTGCACTCTGTCTTCCACTAGTTGTGTCATTGGGAGGTGCTCCTAGACCCAAATTTTTAATACAACCACACCTGCAACTCGTGATACAAATGGGATAGAATGCAAGAGCCCCATGAAAATATTTGTGGCCTCCTAATCATATCCTCTAGTAATGGACACCAACCTACATGGAATCCATGATCCCTTCAATCTGGCATCATAAATCCTCTAATCAATGTTGCTAATACTGATGGCATTGGAGCATGTCCTTGTACCATATTGTCCCAATGAACAGTATAATGTCTAATTTGGTCATCTTCAAACACTCATTGTTTCGGTTTACCATCATCAACAGGATCAAAATATACCAACTCACCAATGACAGGAATCCTCAATATCTTGTAAACACCCTCTGGAGTAATCATCATCTCTTCCATCAACAAGTGAAATGTATTCTTCCTACTCTGCCACCGCTCTACCAATGTTGTCAACAAACCCCTTTTTACCCAAAACTGGGGCATCTCCAAGAGATAACTAAGACCATAATGTTTGATCACTCGTAGCTCAGTGTGAGACAAATACTTAATTATCCTAAAGGGTTTTGGGTATTGATCCTTCATATTTAGATTATCTAGTTGAATATGTCAAGTCACACATCACAATTCAATCTTGGATGTGCAACTGAGGAATATTTCCTACTAATCCAGGAGATCATAACTGATCCTAAACTGAAGCAGCAACTTGATGTGCTCCTTTTATCTACTATACAACCAACCCAATCTAAATCAGTGTATCCATGAATATTTATGTCTACATTAGTGTATTTAAGACCATACTTAATCGTATCACGCAGGTATCTTAGAATATGATTTGCTGCAACCAAATGTATCTACTTTGGTTCACACATGAATTGACTAAGTGCATTCACTGAATAAAAAATGTATGGTCTCATATTGACCAAATACATCAAGGACCCAATAATCTACCTGTATAAAGTGGGATCTACACTTTTTGAGTTTGTTCTTGCTTCCTTTAACTTGTGCAAATTATTTTCCATGGGTGTAGTCATGGGTTTACACTCCATCATTTCAAACCTTTTTAGAATGTCAATAGTGTACTTTCATTGATTTAGAATAATACCATTAGCTTGTTTCCACACTTCTAAGTCAAGGAAGTAATGTAAAAGACCCAATTCTTCATGTCAAAATTTGATGCTAGATCTTGCTTACATTTTATAATTAGGTGATCTTCTCTTGTAATCAATAAATCATCAACAAATAGGAGAAGAATCAACATCTCACTGCTAATTACCTTGAAGTACAAATTCAAATCTACATCATTCTTGGATAATTTTAAGCCCAAAATATATTTGTCTATCCTTTCATACTAGGCTTGAGGAGCCTGCTTAAGCCTGTATAATGCCTTCTTTAATTTGTACCCATGAGAATCATGACTATGTATAATAAATCTTTCAGGTTGATCCAAGTATACTTCCTCTTCTATTATTCTATTTAGGAATACATTCTTCACATCCATCTGGTGAATCTTCCATCCTTTAGATGCAACAATGGCAATGATAGCTCTGAAAAAATTATATCTAGCAAATGGGGCAAATGTTTCTTCATAGTCAATCCCTTCCTCTTGAGAGAAGCCTCTAGCCATAAACCGTGCTTTATATTTATTAATACTACTATCTGTACCATGCTTGATTTTGAAGAAACTTCTGACTTCCCTTTTGGTTTGGGTACAATGGACTCGGGTGGTCCCACAATAGTTTGTCCCACTTTTTGGCCAAATTTGACACTAAGATCAACATTCTGAAAAAATACTTCACTTTCGAACACCTATTGCCGCAAAAATATTAGTAATTTAAAGATGATGTAAACTAAAGTATTTTAGCATTTTCTTTCTAGTTTCTAAATATTTTTTTTTTTTTTTTAAATTTAATTTGAATCTATTTTTCCTTCTCCTTCGAAAATTGGTTTGTGTAAAAAATTAGTGTTTTTAAGGAGTGACTGTCACTTGGATCAGCATAATTTTTTCTCAAAAATGATAACAATGTAATTATTTTGAGGTTATATTTGTAACTTCAATATCTAATGGATGCAATTGGTTTCATTCATTTTGGTTCAATATTTCACAATTTATTGAGTACTAAAGTGACAGTAATTGTAATTTAGACATAGGTTCTTTTGGATCGCTCTAACTTGATTTGTATATATCAAAATTTATTTTCTTTTTTTGATAAAAAGGTAACACAAATACTATTTTCCTACATATTCTTCATAAAAAAATTTGTAAGTTACTATATTTCCTGAAGCTTCGAAGAGACGGGTTGTTGAATGACCAAACAACCTATGTTTAATTAAAGTAAAAATTGAAAGTGACAATCAACTCAATATGAAATAAAATTAAAGTCATTAGAAAGCTTTCTCCGAGTAACATCATCAGATATTTTTTGTTTCAGTATCTTGTTTGGTCCTTGTTTCAGGCCTTGAAAGACCATTTTTTGTATTTTTTTGGTCTCCGGGGGAAAACCTCAAATTTGGGGTCTTCGTGTGAAGACTCCTTTCATATGAAGTTTTATTAGAGCTTCGTGTGAAGGGTTCTTTGCACAAAAACCTACATGGGAAAATTTCAGCGGGGAAACCCCATCGGACTTTTACCTGACCTAGTTCGCCCGAACTAGGTCGGCTAGTTATGATTTTTTATTATTGTATAGTATAAAAGTAAAGGTTTTTTTTCATTTTTCACACAATTGCAATCAAGTTAATTCTCATTTTGTACTATTGATCTGATTTTTTCAAAGGAGGTTTTTTAGAGGAGAATTTCTATTGGTGTTTTTTCAAAGGCATAATTTTGGAGAGGAGAATTACCATCAAGGGTGATTTTGTTAAGACATTTTTTTGAAAAGGAGAATTACTATTGCCAATTTTTTGGAAGACAATTTTGGAGAGAAGAAATGGGGAACGAAGGGAAGGCAAAGTAAATCTGCAAGAAAAAGGTCATCTGGTATCGAACAAAGAAGTCATGAAGCTACATTGGCATATTATCATAAAACTAAAGCAGGTATGGACCTATACCTCTAATTTTACGTGCCCAAATTTTATGGACCTATGCTTTATTTTTCTCTAATTTGATTCATTTTTGTGCATGTATCTCACAATAAACATGGTCAAGGTGAAGGAGAAGCCCAAGTAGGAGGGTCAAGTCAAGTTGAATAAATGCACATTGAAGAAGGGTCAGGATCACTCCCTATGGAAGCTCAAGAAATGTATGTTGGAGAAGGGTCAAGATCATGTGCTCCTACTGGTATGGATGAACTTATAGATCTAGCTCAAGGTATAAAGAGAAATATTAATTATAGAAACTTAGATCATTTACTTACAATGGATATGAAGAATTTGAGATCACTTGCTAATGTTCAACCCTTAATTCTTGCTAAGAAGAGGTCAATGAATACGATAGAAAGAGAAATATTGGCTAAATTTTATAATTTTGAAATACTTGAACAAGCCCAATTGATTCCAGTTGTACTTATAAAAAAGTTGGAAGAGGCATTAAAATTATTGGGTATAGATACAATGATGCAGAGAGCACTACAAGAAGACCTTAATGGGCCCTAACTCTTTATCACCCCTTCAAACTTAAAACTTGATCAATCCCACTCCACAAAAGTCCTCTTAAGATGTCTCCTAACTTTTCCAAGGGGTTAGTGGGCTACCCCTATTCCCTTTTGGTTCTTCAAATATATCTATGAAACTAAGAAATTTCACTTTTAGGGACTCTTTCCATAAACCACACATCAAAGTATAAAACTTCACCAGAGGATTCCAAACTTTATCCTAAGTGATTGGAGACTCTTAAAAGACCCTAAGGGTCAAGAATCCAACAATGGATTTGGTCATGTAGATCCAAGAGTACCCGAATCCCAAATGGTCTAGGATTCCTTATAGCCCTAACCAGAGGGTTTTTTGGACTTAACTTTCAACTAAGGAAGGGTCTAACTGAAATTATTAGGTTTCTAGACACCCTTTATGTACTTTGTAGATCCCCCAAAGCCTTAGCACCTCACTCCACTCCTACACCACTAAACTCTCACAAAGCACACAGGCCTAATTAGTTAGTTTAGGCTTGGTTTGTTAAGCAAGTGTTAGAAGATGGGTTCATGGACTGAATGCAGAGCCTTGGATGGATTCTCCTACCAAAAATTAGTCTAGAAACACCTTTGGTTTTATCCTCCACTCATATATTGCACATGCATGTGACTGTACTAACAGACCAGGCTAATTACATATGGATAATTAGCCTAGGGCTTTGTCATGTAAATAGAAGGACTAACTTTGAATGCTTGAGCCTTAGGATTCTTAAAGACCATGATCCTAAATTGTATTTTCCAAGTGGCATAGTAGATCCACTAGATAAATCTCAAGTTAGGATCACATCTTTGTGACTAACCCAGTAAACCTTTTTTTCTCAGACAGCAAGAATGTAAAATCGATAACTCTTAACAAACTTGATGAAAACACCTCAAACCAACTGTAATGCTTTAGAAACTCAAGATGCCACAAAATTTTGCAATTGTATCCACAAGATGAATCTGTACTAGGTTGTACACTATCAAAATGACTCAAAACACTCTTACATTTCCTTGTTGGAACATCAAACTCTGTACATAGTGAAATATTACCTTCATGGAAGGCATAAAATCTCCTAATAACATCATCCAAGCATTTCATATGCTTCAGAGAGTGGGTGAGGTTGGTTACAAATAAGTTGTCATATACCGAGCAACATTTTGCAAAATTTGTTGATGCAACATTTTGAAAAAAGACAACTTTTTGGCAATAAGTGACAGAGTTGCTAATTTGGGCAAAAAGCCAACCTTACCAACCTCCCAAGGTGTGGGAGAGGTCCAAAACATTACTAGGACCTAAACTAAGGACTTAGAAACATAACTTCTAACTAGACACACAAAATCAACAACTAACAAGGTCTAACCATGGTTTTGGGAACCTAGGTTTATAACTCACCTTAGGTCCTTCACCTTATATCAAATACCCAAACAAAAAAACACACACAAGGGTGATATCATGGATGCACCTTATTAAAAACACAAAAGAAATAAAATTAGGAGCTTCAAGAGGTGCCCTGCACCATACTCCTCATGACAAAAAGAACTCAAGTCTCTTGAGTTGGAAGTTATTCAAGTGGATACCCTATCTTCAGAATGTCTTCAGGGTTCATCCAAGTAGAATCTTCAATTGGTTGGTGTTTCCATTTGACTAATTATTCATAGTAAGTGCCTCTCTTGGTTTTCTTGTTCACTCTCTTGTCTAGGATGCTTTCAATCTCAGGAGGAGTTTTTTGTGGCATGTCCTTGAGTGGTTAGAGTGTAGGAGGCTCTGGAGTATCTGCAAGATCAGTAGTACTAACTTCTCCTTTGTAGGCATAGATATATACAACATTGAAAATGGGTGATAATCCAATGTGAGAAGGTAGATCAATTTTATAGGCATGTTGCCACATTTCTTCAAAATTTTGAAGGGGCCAAGATTTTTCATCATAAGCTTTGTGTATTTCTCTTTAGGTATTCTTTCCTTCTTGAGGTGGATCATCACTAAATCTCCCATCTTGAATTGTAGATCTCTTCTCTTCTTGTCAGCATGGGCTTTATATTTCTTAGTGGTATGTTGCAGTTTGATCTGTACTTGGTCATGGATGTTATTCATTACTTCGGCAAAGTCTTCAGCAAGTGCACTCATTTTGTCCATGTCTTTGATATCTCTGAGCTCCAATACTCCTCTAGGGTGAGGCCATAGACAATTTGGAATGGTGTTAAACTACAACTCCTATTGACTGAATCATTGAATGAGAATTATGCTTGTGCTATGATAGTGTCCCAAGTGGCTCCATGTTCTTGTGTGAGACATCTCAGAAGGTTTCCAAGGGACCTATTGATGAATTTTTTTTGTCCATTCGACTGTGGATGATATGCAGATGACAGAGAAACATTTGTTCCTAGTTTTCTCCATAATGTCCTCCAAAAGTGGCCTAACAACTTAGGGTCCCTGTCTGATATTATTGACAGTGGGAGTCCATGAAGTCTTATAAATTCTCAAAAGAACAACCCTTCTATGTGAGATGCATCATGATTTTTCCTACAAGAAATAAA
Organism: Thuja plicata; assembly: GCA_018584345.1. Taxonomy (NCBI): domain Eukaryota; kingdom Viridiplantae; phylum Streptophyta; class Pinopsida; order Cupressales; family Cupressaceae; genus Thuja; species Thuja plicata. Next base: position 602,630 of record MU226051.1, on the reverse strand, counting down.
GTGTGCCATCTTTGAAAATCTATCAACTACAACATAAATGCTATCAAATCTAGACTTGGTCTTTGGAAGGCCTAGGACAACGTCCATACTTACTAAATCCCATTGTTTGGTAGGGATCGGTAAAGGAGTGTACAATCCAGCATTGGAGGTGTTTCCTTTGGCTTTTTGGAAGACTGAACAACTCTCCACAAAACTCCTAACATATGTCTGCAATTTGGGCCAGTGGTAGAATCTCCTAACCAGCTCCAAAGTTTTTTCCACCCCAAAGTGACCAGATAGGCTTCCACAGTGCTTCTCTTTGATAATTTTCTCCCTCATATATCCCTTTGGGATACATAATGAACTCCCTTTCAAAATAAGACCATCTTGCACAATAAACTCTGAGAAATTAGTGTGGTATTTGTCTGTCATTTCTATACAAATTTGATAAGCCTCTTTGAAATCTTCATCTTTAGCATACATATCCTTCATGGAATAAACCCCAATACTCTCCAACTGAATATTTTGGGTATTTAGGTGTCTCCTACTGAGAGCATCAGCAACAGTGTTCACAATTCCCATTTTATTCTTGATGGAAAATGCATAAGACTGTAAGAACTCCATCCACTTCACATGTATGTGATTAAGTTTCTCCTGCTTGTTTAGAAAGCTAAGTGCATGGTTATCAGTAAAAACAACAAAATCCTTGGGAAATGAATAATGCCTCCACTTCCTAAGTGACTAAACCATTGCATACAATTCAAGGTCATAAGTAGAGTACTTTTTTTTAGCTTCATTGAGCTTCTCACTGAAAAAAGAAAATGGCTTCCCATGTTGGCTCAAGACTCCCCCAATGTCTTTGTTACTTGCATCACATTCTACTGTAAAGACTTTGTGAAAGTCTGGTAGAACTAGGATGGGCTGCTTTGCAATATTTTTCTTCAACAACTCAAAGGACTCATTAGCTTCATTAGTCCATGTAAATATACATTTTCTTCCACCTTTTATAGTGTTGATAATGGGAGCACAAATGCTACAAAAAGTTCTGATGAATTTCCTATAAAAACTAGATAAGCCATGAAAACTCTTTACCTTTGATGGAGTAGTAGGAGATGGCCAATTGAGGATGGCTTCAACTTTGGTAACATCCATCTTGAGACTATTCTTGGAGATCACAAAGTGTAAGAACACAAGTTCTTCTTGAAGAAACACACACTTATCTATATTTATTTTCAACTTATCCTCATGGAGTTTTCTCATCTCCATGTCCAAATGCTTGAGATGTTCTTCCCTTCTCCTACTAAAGATCAAAATATCATCAAGGTATACAACAACAAATTTGTTAAGAAAAGGTTTCAACACTTCATTCATCAATCTCATAAAGGTGCTTGGAGAATTCGAAAGGCCAAAAGTCATCACACGCCATTCATAGAGGCCTTTTGTAGTCTTAAATGTTGGCTTCCATTCATCTCCCTCTCTGATTCTTATCTAATGATAGCCACTTTTGAGATCTATCTTGGAATAGTAACTTGCACCCCCCAAATAGTTTATCAAATCCTCTATTCTAGGCATAGGAAACCTATATCTGATGGCTATCCTATTGATTTCCCTAGAATTTGTACATAACCTCTATGTGCCTTCTTTCTTGGGTGCTAGGACTATTGGGATAGCACAAGGAGTCACACTCTTCCTAATGAGGCCTTTTGACAACAATTCCTCAATCTGTCTTGCTATCTCTTGGTTTTGTTCAGGGGTCATCTTATATGTTGCCTTGTTTGGGAGAGTGGCCTTTGGTATGAAGTCTATATAGTGACTTATTTCTCTTTCAGGTGGCAAAGACTCTGGTGTACTGTCATCTAGTATGCCCTTATATTGGTCTAACAGTGCTTTGACCTTCTTGGGACCTACATCACTATTAGGGACTTTATCTTATAGTTCTATTACAGATGTTTTCTTGGGCATCACTACTAATGCAAAAAAGTTTTATCCCTTTCCTTCAATGCTTCCATGAACTCTTTTTCTCCTATATGCATGATACTGCTAGCAACATGTTTTTCTTTTTCACAGTCAGGGAGTGGGTTCATTACATACTCAACACCATCCTTAACTATTGTGTATACATTGGTCTTTCCATCATTCTTAGCATTCACATCATATTTCCAAGGCCTCCCTAATAATAAATGGCATGCATCCATCTCTATGATATCACATAGAACCCTGTCTGTATACTCCCCTATCTTGAAATCTACCCAAACTTGTTCATTGATGATGGTTTATTTTTCTTTTTTCAACCAAGAATCCTTATAAGGGAAGGGGTGAGGAATAACATGTAACTTAAGCTTAGTGACTAACTCCCTAGATGCAATATTATCTGTAGAGACAGAATCGACTATAACTTTGCATACCTTATTGTTCACCTTGCAGCTTGTTCTGAATAAGGACTTCCTCTAAGGTGGTTCTACAGTAGTAGGTACTCTTAGGAGTTTAATTTGTATCATGATACATTCTCCTTGCTCTGGGTTTGCAGTTCTTGAAGTTGCAGAATGATAGGAGGAAACACTTTGATTATCATCTTCTTGGGTAAGTTGTACTCTTCTGTCCCCTCCTTGTTTGTTGGTGCCACTCTTTTCAGGACATCTAAAAGATTGGTGTCCAACTTTATTACAAGTGAAACACTTCCCTGTAAAGACACTAGGTCCTCTTCCACCAAATCTTCCTCTACGGTTTGGTCTCCTACCTCTGAAATTTTTTATGTTATTGTGTTCTCCTTCTGACTCATGGTTACTAAACTCTCCTTGACTTCTCTAAAATGGTCCTCTACCATTGAATCTACCTCTACCCCTGAAGTTATTCCCTCTTCCTCTATTATTTTTTTTCTCCCCTCCTCTTCTTCTTTTCTTCAATTTTTAGTCCCATTTGGAAGCATTTGTGTACTGATTCAGGGTTGAATAAGCTCATTTCATCTTGAATACTGTATTTTAGTCCATTAATGTACCTTGCAAGCTTATGTTTCTCACTTTTAGGAACTCTGGCCTTCAAGGTCATTTTTTGAAATTCCTCAGAGTACCCACTCACATCAAGGTCTTTCTACCTTAGATTTTGCAACTTCTTATGGAGGGTGATCTCGTAATCTTCTGGTACAAACTATTTCTTAACTTCCACTAACATCTTTTTCCATGTTGAGATAGGGTTCCTTCCATCATCTATTCTTTCATTCTGTAGAAATTTCCACCAGCTTAGGGTAGGTCCTTTCATTATGGATTTTGAAACTTTAACCTTCTGATTCTTAGAGATGTTGTCATATTCAAAATAGTTCTTTGTAGCTTCCACCCAATCCATTCATTCTTCAGGATCCAATTTTTCACAAAACATGGGCATATCTGACTTATGGTCTCTTCTCCCAACTCTCTCAAGAGATTCAAGGAGTTTTACTTGATCTGTAGGCATGTTCTTCAATTCATCCTGCTCTGTATCTTCTTCTTCTTCTTCCCTCTCTATTTGGAGGTCTTTCAACTTTTTTATCTCCTCTTCCATTCTCTTGTTCTTGACTACTTGCTCCTGTAACCACCTGGATTCGGTCTGTCGCAACTATGGACCCTATTTTCCCTAAGTGTGATCATACCCTCGATTTATGTCCAAATGACCCTGTTACTGCTTGGCATAATTCTTTTAATCAATTTAATGTCCTAGGTGATTTTTATCACTGATTTATATTATCTATTATATCCATACGAATCAAATCAATTTCAACCAATTAGATCAAATCAAAATCAAACGTGGCTATAGTATTTAATTATAAAGGAATTAAATAAATCCCTATATCAAGTATTCGCTTGCATTCAACCCATTCCCCTAGCCTATTTAATTTAATTAAAATGGCTATAGTCCTCTAATTATTAAAAAGCAATTTTATTGTTTTAATAATTAAATTCCTATATTTCTAAATGAATTAAATATGTTTATTTCATTTATTAATATTCCCTTAAACCCCAACATAACCCATCTCAACCACTTCTACCCTGGGTTCTAACCCTTCTCACCCCATTCACCCATGCTAAACTAATCCTAATCCTAAAATCTTCTCTAACCCACCTCCTAATGTTGTCACATTCCATTAAGGAATGCTTAGCAACTCCACCCACTTGAGAAAGTCCACTTTCTCAAGCTTGACCCTCCTTAAGGTCCACTTTCTCAAGCCATCTTCTTACACCCCCACATGCCTTATTAATACCTTCATTAATATGAAGACCTTAAGCCCATGTCTCTCCCATGCCTTATTAATGCCTTAGGCATTAATAGCTCTTACATGTTCATTTATTGGGCCTCCTAATTCATAAATGAACCTTGTCCCCCCCTCTCTCTCTCATTCTTCTATAAATAGAAGCCTGTTTTGAGAGCAAATAAGCCTTCACTAGAGATTAAAATTGCATTGTTATGCTGCTAGTTTCATCTTAGAATTACATTTCATGCTTCATCTCAATGCTAGTTCATTATTCTCATTTCATCTTTTGAAGCTAGTTTGCATGTTTTATTGTCTTTTAGCTTGTTTTTAATCAAAATCCTTCATGCTAGGTTGTATTAGTCACTGATTCAATAGCATATTCTGAGGGCTGATATGTTGTTAGTCACACTCCTCCTAGTTAGAAGGCAATAGGTCGGTTTTAGTGGGTTCTCTATGCTTTTCATATTTTTACTAACCCCATGATGCTAATATAATGATCTATTGAGTGTTTGTGTTGCTTCTAACAGGTACCCATTTACACACGCACATTTCTGGCGCCCACCGTGGGGCTCAATTTCTGATTAAGCCTCATTTTCTAACGTTTCTTGGCCATTTGCATGCTCAAAATTCTATCATAAGGTCGCATCTAATCATTCTGAATCACATCTGGGATACGCCCTCGTATCGAGTAAATTCTGAATCGTATCCGGATTTCCCGGATCATATCTTGTGTAAGCTTGCATCTGGTCAGCAAGGAGTCATATACGGTCAGCAAAACATTGCATCTGGAGCATCAGCTTGCATTCAGGATACTACGTCGCATATGGTAAAATTTTAGCATCGTATCCAGTTTTGCAACTTGATTTTTCAATTTAACTAATCCTAACAAGTTCCATCAGTTGTGTTGTTGTGTGTTTGCAGCCTAACACGTGTTTGTAGGTCTTTCTAAAAACAGGTTTCATGGAGTGGGATTAAAGATACTCACGTGGTTCTTACAGGTTGCCCAACCCCTTCCGTCTTTTGACCTCTATTTACTCGCTTTCAAAATCTAAAAACCATTTCTTAACATTGTTAAAACAACTAGATAATATGTTCTTTTCCTCTTGAGGAAAATCAGAAAATCAAACGTTGTTTTACCATTTGTTACGAAGTTGGAAGTAATTGAACAAAGCAAACAACACATCGCTTAATTTATTTTTGGGGAGTAATTGAAAAACACAAAGAATTTAATATGTGGACTAATTGAACAAACACATTGTTTAAATTCATTTTGGGACCCAGTAAATGAACAAGCAAACTCATTAAATCATTGCAGTTAATTAAACAAAGGCAAAAACAAATCTTTCAAATTTGGTGCTCTAAAATCGAACAAGCAAACAAACACCTACTTTTGGGCTTAAAATTGAACATTCTTGTTTTGTTATAGCTTAGTTCACACTTCAACTTGGAGCATTAAACGATTAACCTTGTGTCTTGGGTTTTTGGTGCACTTGCACAAATCTGTTAGATTACAAACCCCTTTCCTTTTTTTTAGAAAGGCCTGTCCAGGGAAAGCGCTTCTTCCTTGGAGGACGACCTTAAACCGGGAAATCCTTTCGACCGGTATACAAACAAGGCGCGAACCAAAGTTCCATCTTATCTAGCCAAGCTCGGGCGAGGCGTGTTGATGATAGTCTGGATCGGGTGAATATCCCTAAGGAGCCAGCATGATCAATTAGGCTCTTAAGTGAGTCAC
>MU226051.1:566555-581833 GCA_018584345.1 Thuja plicata | reverse complement strand
CATTCTTCTATAAATAGAAGCCTGTTTTGAGAGCAAATAAGCCTTCACTAGAGATTAAAATTGCATTGTTATGCTGCTAGTTTCATCTTAGAATTACATTTCATGCTTCATCTCAATGCTAGTTCATTATTCTCATTTCATCTTTTGAAGCTAGTTTGCATGTTTTATTGTCTTTTAGCTTGTTTTTAATCAAAATCCTTCATGCTAGGTTGTATTAGTCACTGATTCAATAGCATATTCTGAGGGCTGATATGTTGTTAGTCACACTCCTCCTAGTTAGAAGGCAATAGGTCGGTTTTAGTGGGTTCTCTATGCTTTTCATGTTTTTACTAACCCCATGATGCTAATATAATGATCTATTGAGTGTTTGTGTTGCTTCTAACAGGTACCCATTTACACACGCACGGCTCCCTGATAATTTTAGCCAATTCCAAATTTGTGATTCTAGTAGGTACTTCCTCTCCTTGAGAGTCTTCTTTTTTGTCCTCCATTCTTTGATCCTTCCAAGATCTTAGCAGGCTCTGATACCACTTGATGCAGAGAGCACTGCAAGAAGACCTTAATGGGCCCTAACTCTTTATCACCCCTTCAAACTTCAAAATTGATCAATCCCACTCCACACAAGTCATCTTAGGATGTCTCTTAACTTTTCCAGGGGGTCAATGGGCTGCCCCTATTCTATTTTGGTTCTTCAAATCAATCTATGAAACCAAGAAATTTCTCTTTTAGGGACTCTTTCCCTAAACCACACATCAAAGTATAAAAATTCACCAGAGGATTCCAAACTTCATCCTAAGTGATTGGAGACTCTCAATAGACCCCAAGGGTCAGGATTCCAACAATGGATTTGGTCTTGTAGACCTAAGAGTAGCCGAATCCCAAATGGTCTAGGATTCCTTGTAGCCCTAACCAGAGGGTTTTTTGGACTTAACTTTCAACTAAGGTAGGGTCTGACTGAAATAATTGGGTTTATAGACACCCTTTATGGACTTTGTAGATCCCCCAAAGCCTCAACACCTCACTCCACTCCTGCACCACTAAACTCTCACAAAGCACACAGACCTAATTAGTTAGTTTAGGCTTGGTTTGTTAAGAAAGTGTTAGAAGATGGGTTCATGGACTAAATGTAGAGCCTTGGATGGATGCTCCTACCCCAAATTAGTCTAGAAACACCTTTGGTTCAATCCCCCCACTCATATATTGCACATGCATGTGACTATACTAAAAGACTAGGCTAATTACATAGGGATAATTAGCCTAGGGCTTTGTCATGTAAATAGAAGGACTAACTTTGAATGCTTGAGCCTTAGGATTCTTAAATACCATGATCCTAACTTGTATTTTCCAGGTGGCTGAGTAGATCCACTAGATAAATCTCAAGTTAGGATCACATATTTGTGACTGACCCAGTAAACCTTGTTTTCTCAGAAAGCAAGAATGTAAAATCGATAACTCTTAACAAACTTGATGAAAAAATCTCAAACCAACTACAAGATTTAGAAACTCAAGAAATCACAAACTTCTACAACTGGATCCACAAGATGAATCTGTGCCAGGTCATACACTACCAGAATGATTCAAAACACTCTTCTATTTCCTTGCTGGAACATCAAACTTTGTACACAGTGAAATATTACCTTCATGGAAGGCATAAAATCTCCTAATAAAATCATCCAATAATTTTAGATGCTTCAGAGAGTGGGTGAGGTCGGTTACAAAGAATTTGTCATATACCAAGCAACATTTTGCAAAAGTTGCTCATGCAACATTTTGCAAAAAGACAAATTTTTGGCAATAAGTGACAGAGTTGCTAATTTGGGAAAACATCCAACCTTACCAACCTCCCAAGGTGTGGGAGAGGTCCAAAAAATGACTAGGACCTAAACTAAGGAGTTAGAAACATAACTTCTAACTAGACACACAAAATCAACAACTAACAAGGTCTAACCATGGTTTCAGGAACCTGGGTTTATAACTCACCTTAGGTCCTTCACCTTACATCAAAGAACCAAAAAACCAAACACACACAAGGGTGATCCCATAGATTCACCTTATTACAAACACAAAAGCAAGCGAATTAGGAGCTTCAAGAGGTGCCTTGCACCACACAACATCAAAGAAGAGACAAGTTGTTGACATGCAAACTGATATGATTGAAAATATAAGGAAAGGTTTGAACCAGGAAGGGAAGCAATCTTGAACTAAATATAAGACCATTACAATCAAATTTATCTTGACATCCATTGTAGGTAACACTATGCTCTGAAATAGACAAATATCTTTAGTTTCTTCTTGGATTGGTTTTAGTAGGAAAATAATATCACGATATGTTAATAGGAGAATGATTTTGGATGATAGCACCTTGGAAGGAAATTGCACAATCATGTGTAGAGCTCCTCTCTCTAATAGGATTGATGATGGAATCAAGAATTTGGTCACATTATTTTGGAATGATAATACTCGTCCTTCATCAAACAGTAGAGATGTTATCAAACATAGAATTGTGTCTAATCAATATGAACATCATACAAAACATTGGTTGGACACAACACAACATGACAATGTATGTGTCATTTTATAGTTCAAATCCTAATATAAATATTGGGAAAACATTGTTTGAAAGATTGAAGTCATATTATGTCAGGACAAACAAAGTGTTTGAAACTTGCTGTTGTTATCATATTAAATTTGATTTCCACTATCATTTTTTCGAAAGCTTGTAGAAGACACTTATGGTTTTGAATATTCTCCTCCTACTAGATGAAGTGAGTTCATCTCATCCATTTTATGTGAAAAAAGAGATGATGCGGCTGGCCAAATAAATTGCATAAAAGGAATATGTGAAACATGTGCTGATTTGACTCTTTTTTCCTTTGAAAAATGAAAACATTGATTTAAAGAATGAAACAAAAAATTGGGGAAGAATCTAAAAGGTTAGAATATGTTGAAGAGGAGATAACTATTGGAGTATTTATGGACAAATTTAAAAAATTTATTCAACCCTACATTCATCATGTTTTTTTTGCAAAGTGGAAAGCACAACAATTCCAAACACTGAGAGACAATTTCCCACTTGGAACTATTCTATCAGTTTTTTATTTCGCAGAAAACTATTCCTTTGTTCATCAAAAGGCAATTCAATCAAAATACTATTTTTCAAGGCAGATTACTATTATGGTACATGTGTGTTATCCAAACACACAATTAGATTTGGGTGGTATTCATAGCACATTTGAAACATGGTTCATCAAGAAGAAATGTCATTTTTATATAAGTGTTGATAAAGAACATGGCATTCATTATGTAGAACACTGCTTCAAAATGTTTTTTGCAAATTTGAAAGAAAGAGGCATAAAATTTGATAAACATTATGTTTGGTCAAAGGGATATGATGCACAATTCAAATCATCCAGACTATTTTATGCACTATATAGGTATCATCATAATGAAAACATACCACATGTCTAGAGTTTCTTTGAGAGTGGACATGGAAAAGGTGAACATGATGGTGTTGGAGCTTGCATCAAACGTGCTCTACAAAACTATCAAATGAATTATAAGGGAGTTTTTATAAAAAAAATGCACATGATGTTGAATGGTGCAGGACACATTTCACACCAAACGAGGGTGGCACATTATCAAGAATGACTCAAGCAGTACCACATAGAGAATTTGGGGAGATAAAAGGTAAGCACGCATTTTTAAATTATGCATGTGATATATATATATATATATATATATATATATATATATATATATATATATATATATTCCTATTTAGATTTTACATTCTTTATTCAAATTTATAAAATGAAATTCATATTCATCCCCTTTTTATACAACATTACATATGCATGTGTTCAGATGTGGATAGAAAAATTATGCATGGTTGCAAGAGGATAGAATAGATGTGATCTCACAGGCAGTCATGAGTACGAATTGTCACAATTGGATGTTGAACACTAGGGACTACTCATGTTTTTGTTGTCACTGCATTGCTGACAATCATGAGGAATACATCAATCAAGAACGTGGATATGTAGGTGCATAGAATCTAGTGCCACTAGTTGAACTGATACATTTGATAGAGATGAAGATGAAAACTTTGATGATGTTCCTTTGATTTCTACTGATTACAATCATATCTCGGGATTGGTCAAAATTGGTAAGTATAATAGATTGAACTAAGTAAATTTTAGGATATCACATGTATATAGATAGATAGATAGATAGATAGATATATAGATAGATAGATAGATCTATAGAATGAACTAAGCAAATTTTAGAATCTCACATGTATATAAATTTGTTGTGCAGGAGATGTCTTTGTAGTGATTGTTGAGCGTGGAAATGTAGGAGTTAGTTACTATTTATTGCGTTGTACTGTAGAGAGGATGAAGTTAATTGAACTTGAAAATGATGGAATGATGTTCCCCATAGGTTTGCATGCTTTAAATCAATATATTGAACTCATTTTGTTAATTTAAAATTTCAAACTTTTAAAAAATGTTTAATTTTAATTGCTTTATTTAAATTTGTATTGTTAAAATTTGTGATCTGCATGTTCAATTGTTTTAGAGTGAACATATTTCAATAAAATCAAAGTAATTCAACATGGTATTCACTTTCTTGATTACCAACCAGACAATAAGATGTTTTAGTATAGCCACCTAGTAGTTGTCACCTCCCTTTCTCTCCATCCAGTTAAATCTCAACATTGACTTCGTAAGTGGAGACTAGATAGTGAGGATCATAAGAGAATATTACATGTTCTCCATGAAAGGTCTGAACCACTTACATTGGTCTAAAAACTATTAGGACCTACTTAATATCTCTAGATTAAATGGACTATACTTTTTTGATATATTTAAATATATGATGGATTATACTTCATTTATATATTGATAAGACTAATTATATACTTTAAAATAGATCAATTCTTTTATATATGTTTTGATGGTTCAATGGTATTAATATACATAACTATGTATGCTTTTATATATGGTTTTATATGTATGTTCTTATGTATGCTTTGATGGTTCAATGATTTTTATATATACATGGTTATATAAATATTTTTATGTTTGTTAAAGTGAACGTGCTAAATGGATGACATTACTTAGATTACTTATATTCTATTAGTTACATATTAACTTGTTAATTTTTATTATATTAATTAGATTGCTTATTAGTTAAAGATCCCCTTAAGACATTAGTTAGGTTACTAATGGCATTAGTTAGATTACTTATGGTCCATTAGTTACATATTAGTGCTATTTTTTATGATATTAACATTAGATTAAATTTATTAGTTAAAGATCCCCTTAAGAGCTCTCCATAAGACATTAGTTAGGTTACAAATGATATTAGTTATATTACTTAAAATACTTATGATCCATGTTAGTTACATATTAGTTAGATTACTAATGACATTAGTTAGATTACTTTAACATTAAACTGAAAACTAAATGGATGATATTAGTTAGATTACTTTAACATTAAATTGAAAACTAAATGGATGAAATTAGTTTAGATTGCTTATGACATGTTAGTTCTAGATTACATAGATTACTTATTGTCAGTGGTTTTAATATATAAATTTATGTATGCTTTTATGTCCTTGAAATATATTACTTAATTAATAATGTGTTACTTGATTATGTATGCATAATCTAATCAAATCAAAGCATCTAGATCTTAATCAAATTAATAGATCTATGTATCATCAACTAGAATCAAATCATACATATGTATAACCATCTTAGATCACATCATCTAATCAAATCAAATCATTGTACATGTATACTCATCCAATCAACTATCAAATTAAATCATCTAACCAAATCAAACCATCTACATGTATTCTCATCTAATCAAATCAAATCATAAACACGTAAAAAATGTCTATCTATATCTATACATGTAAAACATAAACACATGTATAAATCATCTAGAAGCCAATCATAAATCTATATAATGTCAAATCATAAATCATCTAAAGATCTGTCTACCATAAATGTTTAACACATAAATCATCTATGTCTAGGTCTGGAGAGCATATAAATGTCTCAAATCATAAACTGAAAATATCAAACATATAATAATGAAATATATAATGAGTCTCAAATCAAAGATATGTGCAATGTTTCCTAGACTAGGGAGTCATCCAGGCGCATACGAATAGAGCAACCCTCTAACCGAGTGTCACGAGCATTCTCCGACTATGAAGTAGCAACTGACCCCTGCAAATTTAGTACAAATGTTGGTTATATGCATACATATTATATATTATGTAAAGTACTTGAAAAATATAAATACACAAGTGTACACATGCATGTTTAAACTTACATATATTTAAAACTTACCTGACAACTAGTAGGTGTTTCCTTCGTTGTATCTCTCCTATGAAGATGCTTTGAGCCACAATAGAGGTAATGTGCTCTGTTAACTGTGCCTGCAAAATATTATACATAGAACAAACATCAATACACACATCTACAATTAATTGTTCACTACAAATCATGGAAAACATAAAATAAAATTTTATATACCTGGGTCTCAGGGGCAGGAGGATCATTAGTGCGCTGCACCATCATATCATCAACAGAAGTTGCATCACCCACACCACCTCTGGTCCTGACCGTCTCTTGTAATGAAGAGTGTAGGGGTGTGTGTAGATGGGAGGGGGAGTGTTGTAGAGTATGACCCTCCAGGATGCAATAACAAATCCATATATGATCCAATATCAGTGCCACTATCCACCTAAGTCAACCCTCGTAGCTTCTCATCAAATGTGTCTAGGCCCTCAGCTATGATGTATGCATACATCTCTGACCCATATGCCTAGCTCTGTATCTACAGACTAATCTGTGGGTGCAAAGCACTCTGCAGAGTGTTGTGAATTGTGTTGTGCATGAATAGATGGTGTGTCCCGGTTCAGTGGAACTACAAGACCCTGTGCAAGTCTGATAACATCTCTGACTATCAGTATCGGGATCATATGCATGTCTACAATATAAGAATATGACTGTAGGAGATCCTCCAAAAAGTAAATCACAACATCTAAATGACTCTGATGTCTAGAAAGCACTCATATCTCTCCTAATGGAGGAAGACCTACAGATCTATATGTGTCATCATTAAGGCTAGCAGCAGTACAAGATGAAGCCTCAGAAGACAATCTCACTTGGCTTAGTCTAGTCAAAATGTATCAGCTCACTGTGTCAGAAGTGATGGAGGTGGCTGTAGAAGCAAGACTATATGCGTCACCATTGAAGCCTACAACAGTACTCAATGAAGCCTCAAAATATAATCTTGATCAGCTTGGTCTAGTCAAAATGTACTTTCCCAGTGTGTAAGAAGTGATGGAGGTGTTGTGCACGACTAGATGGTGTGTCCTGGGTCGGTGGAACTACAAGACCATGTGCAAGTCTGATAAGATCTCTTACTGGTTGTATCAAGATCCTCTACATGTATGAAATATAATAATATGACTATAGGAGATCCTCCAAAAAGTAAAGTGCCACATCCAAATGACTCTAATGTCTAGAAAGTGCTTGTATCTCTCCTGGCAAAGGAAGACCTGTAGCTCTATATGGGTCATCACAACCGCCTGCAACAGTACTAGATGAAGCCTTAGAAGATGATCTTGCTCAGCTTGGTCTAGTCAAAATGTATCTGCCTAGTGTATCAGAAGTGATGGAGGTGGTTGCAAAAGAGGGACTATATGCGTCATCACTGAAGCCTGCAACAGTATTAGATGAAGCCTCAGAAGATTATCATGCTCGAATAGGTCTAGTCAAAATGTATATGCCCAGTGTGTCACAAGTGATGGAGGTGTTGTGCATGACTAGATGGTGTGTCCTAGGTCAGTGGAACTTTAGCACCCTATGCAAGTCTAATAAAATCTCTGACTGACTGTATCGGGATCCTCTGCATGTCTGCAATATAAGAATATGATTGCAGGAGATCCTCCAAAAACTAAAGCGCCATATTTAAATGATTCTGATGTCTAGAAAGTGCTTGTATCTCTCTTGGTGGAGGAAGACTTGAAGCTCTATATGCTTTGTTGGTTGTATTTCTAGTCTTTGTAGTCTGCCCTAAAATTTTTGTTGTTTTTGGTCTTATCCTTGCTCAAAATCTGAAAGCATGTCAAAAATTGTAAAATCCGTGTGAAATTTGATGGTCTTGTCTCAAAATTCAGAGAAGTTATCAAAAAACCCTAAGTCCTAAGCTTCATTCTATCCAAAATTGGTTTAAACCCTAGTTCTTTGAAATGGCTTATGTTTTGAAGTTACCTTTTTCATAGCTTAAAAGTCTTTTATGTCATGCGTTATTTCCTTACAATCGCTAAGTCTCTTTATGAAAATGGAAAATGCTTTAGTTTCATGAGACTAAGTGACTTCCCTTTAGTCGGGTTATCTCTTAAGGAAAAGAATATTCTTTCAAAGATCAAGAGATTATGAGATAACCATCTGATGGAAACAGATCTAATGGTTAGTCAGGTTGTCTCCAGTTTAAACATGAGTTAACTGTTTCCTATAGCGACTTCAAGATTGCTTAGTCGTGGAATCTCTAGCTATGACACAAGGTTTAAGTGTTAAGTTAAAGGTTAAGTATTCCCTTTAGTCACTTTATCTCATGAATAAAATGAGTTAAGTTAAAATATCTAGTGATTAAATGACAGCCGCTAGTAAGGGTTTTAATCTGACGGCAGTCAGGTGATCTCATAATAAACCCTGCAGTTTGAAATAAATCAAGCAACACTGAGTATTAACAGTCGTAGGGTCTTCAAATCAAACTAGAGTCAAAGTCATGTTAAAAGAATTCACTCGCTAGGTCTCAATGAAAAACATGAGTTAAGTGAAAGATCACGAGATCTAGTGGTAGCTGTCAGATTAAAAGAAAATCTACAGTAGTCTCTAAGTCGCCAGAAGAACTGAAAAGGTCAAAAGTAGTCAAGTGATTACAAGACATAAAGAGATATCATAAAACATGTCTAAAAAGGGATGCATGTTTTAAAAGTTACACAGTTACTAAGTCTCATGAAACATTATGGTTTGTTCAAAAGATTAAGAGACTTAGCGAGGACCGTTAGATGTTGATCAATGGCGCTCGTGAGGTTGCTTGATAAAAGATAAAAGGTTAAAATGATCCAGCGATCAAGAGATAAACATGTAGTCGTGGAGTCTCTAGATGTTAACCAAAGCGGTTAAGATGAGTTTCAAAAGGATTTCAATCGCCTGATCTCTTGAGATAACCGTAGTTAGTCAATTTATTCAGTGACAAGGAGATTAACAATCGCTAGGTCACTGGAAATGAAGCCTTAGTTAAAGAAGATGACAGCTTGTTGCCACCATAAAGTACAGATGCTAACCAATGAGGAAATAAGGAGTGTAGCCATGGTGGAAAAATGTAGATGAGGTGTAATCAATGTTGACAAATCAAATTTGATTTCAGTCAAATAGAATAGGGTTTTTCTGAGAAAAGTACTCATTCAGATTTGATTTCCTGTCACTGTCAAGAGATACGGCTAAGAAATTGAATACATTTCACAGTATGTGAAACTAATTGCAGAAATGATTGAATGAAGGGATGTTTGCATTGATGTTTCAGTTATAAATAAGCATGATTGCTGTCATTTTACTTCTCTAGCGATTGAGATTTTAGAAGCTTAAGTTTTCTTTGTGATTAGCATTTTCTGAGAAGATTTGAGTTTTCAAGCACTGAAGTGTGAATTTGAAGTTCCTCCTGATTTAGAATTGATAAAGTGATATAATTGGCAAGTTGTGTAGTGATCAGAATTTCAAAATTGTGCAGAGTTCAATGGTTGCAGAGAATTGAGTGAATAGTGAGGTTTTGGAGGAGATTTGTTTCAATATCGTAAGAGAATTGTAATCAGCATAAGAATACAGGAAAGATGAGTAAGGCATTGAGTGTTGCATCCTCTAGTGGGAGAAGTGGAGATACTGGTGAAGATACTAAAGGAAAGAGGAACTATTCAAATTAGTTTCTACAATTATTACCCGGCTCCACTCAAAATAGAAAGGTAACTAGATAATTATTGTGATATCAAAGATGCTAAGACTCTGGCTTCTTCTGGATTTTCTCTATATAATTATTTCTAGAGAAATTATGACCAAGCCATTCCAATCTCAAACCCTTGGACTTGTGGGTTAACTAGGTTACTAGTGCCAAATGTATTTGTAGATGCAGATTTAATTCTTGAATTGGAAAATAGATATGACCCTCTTACTAAGATAATTAAGAAGAATGATGGGAAACCCTTAGTGACCCTAGATAGGAATTCATTCATAAAGGCATTCATTTGTTACTCCCCCATGAGCACAAAGATTGATTTGCAGAAATTAAAGAATAGATATGTAAGGGAGGCTGGGGTAGAAGTGACTTTGATCAAAGAGAAGCATGTCCCCAGAAAGATGACAGGTCTCATTGAACCTATCCCAGGGGTGATTCCTTATTTCTATAAGGATCTGGACCATTACATTAAGTACATTGCATATGCACTACACAGAGTGTTGGGATTAGATGCAGGGAGAGAAAGGATTAGCTCTGACATCCTTATGATGGTACTGGATATACAAAACCCTCATGTCAATACTAATTATGATTACATCCAATATGTAATTGATAGGATGCATGAAGGGTTTGTACAAATTTAGAACAAGGAAGCAAACCCTAAATTCATGCAATATTCTTTATTGATGCACTTAATTCTTTATTACAACTTCTCCTTAATGAATTGTGACAACTTGAGGCCATAAAGATTCTTTCAGAATCATCCTAATCCAATCCAATTTTGGGTGAGGGCATAGAATTACACTTCAAAAGATTATCATTTTTGTGCATTTGAGAATTGGATGGTTTACCCAATCCTTGTAGCTCTTGGTGTGGATAAGACAAGGCTACCAATACAGGTGTTACAACTTTTGAGGCCTTGTGATATGGTTGACAAATGGCCTAGAGATCACAATTGGGGTGATTTCTATTATGAGAAGAATTTACAATGATGAGGGTGTATGGTTGCATTCACCCACCCCACATCCTACCATTTCATGTGCCACCAAGGTTAGCAGCCATGGAATTCATAAGGAATCTAATTTTGACAGATAAGGAACATCTATCTCCCCACAGGAAGGGAAATTTCACCCCTAGACAATTCAAAATGTATGGTTGTACCAATGGGAAAGGGGCTATAGATTTGATAAGTTCATGGATGAACCATTTTACAATGCATATTTCTTTATGTAGGTATGTTGATTTAGAGGGTTTTATTTCAAGTGCAAGGAAATTATTGACTCCTTCCATCCCTTTCAACAAGGAGCATGAGCAGTGTATAGAGGAGGACATGCTCATAAATATGATGGATGAAGATGAGATTGCCCAAAGAGCAAGAAAATTTAAGGAATTGTTGGATATGGAAAGATAGGTAAAGAGGAAGGGATTGAATTTTAGTGGTATTTTCCCTGATTTTCCTTACTTGAAAAGGCTAGATGCCATGATTGATTCACACACCTTCTTGTGCAATCAATTAGAGGATGCACTTGATGAAAGTAACAAAAAGAAGAAAAAGTATTCTTCAATTGAAAATGAAGAGGAGAGTGACAAGGAATACTATGTTCCTAGCCCACCTCCAGTGGATCAATAAATGATTGAATATCAATCAGCAGAAGTGGAGAAACAAGAAGAACATGTTGTGGACTTAACTCAAGTCGTAGAAGTTGAAGTCACATATGAACCCCCACTGAAAAAATAGAGGATTGAAAAAGGGGAGCCTTCACAGAAAAGGAGTGAAAAGAGAATAGACAAAATTGGTTCTCTTATCCCAAGAAATAGAGCTTATGACCATGAATTGAGAAATAGAATGAGGCAGGGGAAAAAGATGCAAAAAGGCATTGAAGAGGAAATTGAAATACCTCTTCGGACTTGCACTGATGAAAGGACATTGCACTAGCAAGAATTCTTAAGTGATGACCAGTTCATAAATACAAAACAATTCAAAGAATTTCTTGTTTGGAACAAACACAAATTGGTGAGGGCAAAGTTACAACTAGAGGGAGGAGCCCCAGTGACAGAAGAGGCCTTGCAAGAATTACAAGATTATGATCTTGAGTCTGAAAAGATGACTCTTGAAGAGGCAAGGTAGCTGGTTAAGTCCAATGGAATGTTGCTAGTGGAAGGTTGGGACTTGGCATATGCATTCATCATTGATCAGGTCAAAAAGCAACCTGATATGAATTTGTCATCAAAGGTCAAAGTAGGGGACATTATTAAGGGATTTGGATACAATCCAAAGTCCCAAGCATTAGCTATATGGAGCCTAGCTCCCAAGGATGACAAGCCATCTGTGATGAGTATAGAGGAAAAGATGGTAGGGAACCAAATTATTTGGTCAGTACAAAACATAGGAGACTTGGAATTCTCCCAAGTTCTCACACAATTCGCACAACTCAATGAAGCTAAGACTGCTCAATTGTCATAGAAAATAAAAAAGATGACAGATAAGAGGAGTACAATTGTACAGGATAGAGAGTTATGTAAAATACAACTCCATGCCAATGAAAAATTAATCAGTGAGCTAAAACATCAATTGCAAGAAAGGCCAAAGGTTGCTCTTGTAGAACAAAAAGAGGTCAGTACTGATGAAGTCCAAACATAGTTGGCAGCTGGTGAAACAAAGATGGATATTAAAGAGCATAATGATGTTATTTTGGGTGCTATTTTTAAAATTTTGTAGCACAAGATACAAATAATAAAAGATAAGGCAGATGTAGTTCTTGATGTTTATAATAAACTGTCAGGGTTACATACAGAGGTTACTAATTATGTAACAATTTTGAACCCATATTATGCTAGTTGGTCAGTAAGGACAAAACTTTTTGAGAGGTTAGCATCATTGCAGCCTTTAAGGGATGATCTGCCAGAGATAGTCATCCAATTACATGAAGATAGAATAGATAGGGTTTACCCTATCATATTTTAAAGGTAAAATCAATCAGATTGAGGCCAGAATGAAGATGTTTGGGCTGGAATATAATAGATTTGTACCTTCCATCAGATCTGAAGATAATCAGATCAAGTCCTTAGGAGCATGGATCACCAAATTTGATAAGTTGATGCCTAATAAAGATATATATCTCTGACAAGGGAGAGCTTGATATGGAAAGATACAACAAACTTTTGGATGAAGCCTTTAAGGCTGAAACTGATTTCACCAGATTTGTTACAGACGTCAAGAGCATAAAAGATGCTAAATGGGACAGGTTGAAGACTAAGCTGCAGAACATTCAAAGCTTCAACTGACCTACTGATTTAGAAGTCACAACATTGGACACACTAACAAAGCCCAAGAAAAATAAAGTTGTCGACATAGACTTAGACATTCTGGATGCAGAGTGAAGGACACCTGGCACTTTCTCTCCGAGCACAAGGAGGTAAGCAATCCTAAAGACTAGTGTAAGTTATCCTAAAATGGAGGTCACTAGATCTCAATATAATATCAAATTCTATCTTGAAAAACTATAGACAAAGGTGCCAGAGATCACAAAAGGACAAAGTGCAAATCTTATTTCATTCTACAAATTTTTCCACCCACCGCTTGGGGTTTTCTTGTATTTTGTCTTTACTATGTTTTTAGGGTTAGGTCTCCAAATCATCCTAAGCTTGTTGCATCCTTTTCTTAAGGATTCCAAGATGATTTGAGACTATAAATATATAATTGTAACCATTTTGTAAGGGAGAGAGGTAGAAGCTTTAATAGAATTACAAGGCAGACTAAAGATTATTTATGAACCTTTATATTATTTGTCTATCTATATATATTTGAAGCTTTAAGACATCAATAAGAATATTTTGCAATCTCTTTTCTGCATCTGAATTATCTCTTTACATTTCTATTATAGGTCTTGTGTGTTTATCTGTAAGGCATTTAAGCACACTGATCATAAGGTGATTGTGCAATTACTTGTAAGTTCCTTCAAGGAAGGATTAAATTGTTTCAAGTAACCCCAGGGAACATAACATTGGTTTGAGGATTGGATGATAAAGTTGTAGGAAGAGGATAGTATATAAGGTATTTTATCTTTGTTGCAAATGTTTTATTGATTACCTTACTGTTGATTTATACAAGATATTGACTCATAGCCCAGGGATTAGGCACTGGTTTTGTGTTTTCTAAGTAATTGATTTACAATCCAATATTTTCAAATTACTTAATCGTATACACTGCAAAACAAATAATTCCATTCAAGTGATTGTATTCTTAGGGTATATTTCAGTTTGATGATTCCTTGAAGAGAGGATCATTAGGTTGCCCCTCCTAAAATCAAAAGGAAGAAGGATGAAAATCCTTATCTCATTGGTTCATGTTATCAAGACCATAGCCTGGCTTATAGTACTTTGTTTTAAAGTAATCATTGTAATCTCCAAGGTATATTATAAGTTGTTACAGTGAGGTCAGAAGTAAAAAACCAGTGAATGAACTAGTCCACTAAATATATTGACTGAAGAATCAATAATCTATTATAGGTAATGCATGCATGGGTCTATGGAGCTCAAAAAAGGAGGTAATAATAGGTATCCCCAGTATTATCAAGTACCTCATCAATTAGCATTTCTCTTGCATAGAAAGGATTTTGCATTCAAGTATATCAGTATACTATCATTTTAGGGTTGTGCTACAAGAAAAAGAGCTAACAAATTGGTGACTCTATTGGGCACTGGGTATAATTAACTGTATCTAAGGAGTATCCTAGAATTTGGTTAAAATAGACATGTCTTTTGAACACTAGAGATTGTAGAGTCTTGATAAGAGTATTCAAATATCTCTAAGGCTTTAGAAGAAAGTATATTTACAGTTGTAATTGCCAAGGTCATTTTTGTTAGGAATAAGGTGTCTCAACCTTGGATAATTCCTATTCTTATTATTTGTTTTGTAAAATGTATTTCTTGCAAATAATGTTGATGTGTCGGCATCTTGAATTGTGTGTAAGGAGATCATGGCTAAAACGGTTATGATGAATTCCTATGACACGTAAGAGCTATGTTAGGAAGATTCAATGACAGGTGAAGACATGTGGCAACTGATAAATGTGAGTACTGTACACTCTTCCCCAATCGTGGGGTTCGGGGAATCGCCCCGAAAAATTTTTTGGGTTTCCTATTTTCTCGGAGAATGGTAAAAACCCTAATACGGTTATCGTTAGGAGTAGCCCTAAAAAGTGAAGCGCATGATATAAGCATTTTTTAGGGTTGCGAAG
>MU226051.1:541105-565504 GCA_018584345.1 Thuja plicata | reverse complement strand
GATCTTGAAAGACTAAGAATAGAAAAGGAAACCATGGAAAAGATGCTAGAAAAAGCACATATGGAAGCTGCAACAATAGAAATGAAAAAGAAAATAGATTTTTTGCAGTCTTCCAAATATTCTTATATTGGAGCTGAGAACACAACATCTTCCAAAACAAAAGCTACTACTTTCAAAGAGACTAATAATTTCCAAAGGAAACCATTGCATTCTGAAAGGTATAAGAAATTTAATTTCATTGGCATTCATGGATACCTAAATGCATTTCCAAAATATGTGGGTGATGTGGGATAAAAGCTCCCAAAATTTGCAGGTAATAATGTCATCTCTTGTGAAATACACTTAAGAAAATTCATTGATTTTGTTGATGATTTGAATATCACTCATGAAGATGTGTTGATGAATCTTTTTGTTCAGTCTCTAGTAGAGGATGCCAGAGAAGTGTTTAGAAGTCTTTCTAATGGCTCTGTTGCTTCCATGGATGAGTTAATTGAGTTATTCAAAGACCAATATGGTGATAAGACAAACAAAGGGTTCTTGCTAAATGAGTTCAACAACATCAAAAAGAACTATAATGAAGAGGTCACTGAGTTCAATACCAGATTCCAAAGAGCTATGCATAAATTTTTTCAGAAAATAAGGCTGGATGAAGAGGTATGTCTAGCAACCTATTTAAATGCTTTTGATTCTAAAATGGGTTATGCTCTTAGGGATAAAAAACATAGAACCCTCACTGATACTTATAAGATAGCAGTAAATATTGAGATGAATAGAAGGGTGTCTGGTAAACTGAATAGGAGAGATGATTCACGGTTTAGTAGGAGTAACCTAAAGGAACCAGAATATAAATAGTATAGGGCTCCTCAAAATAATAGGCCTTCCTATAATAACACTTATAATCCTTAGAATAGAATGCAAAATCATCCTTATGGAACTCAGTTTAAGGATGGGAAGCCTATTTCTCCACCTAGAAAAGATAAACCTGAGAATAGAACTCCAGACCCTCTGCATAAAAATGTTGTCCATTTGTGCCATGATGATTTCTGGTGTGAGGTTTGTGAAGACCCACACAATCCTAATTTTTGCATTGTTTCCTTAGATTTGAAAGCAAATGAAGAACAAGGGAATGGTGAAAGTGAACAATGTGATTATAATATGACAAATGTCTATTCATGTCATGATGTAAACTCAGATAAGGAAATTAGAAATCATGATTCATATGGTTCATGAGGAAAAGTAGAGATTCATCATCAACAAGTCTTATAAGACAGTGAAATAGAAGAAATAGATGACCATGTAAGATGTTATGCACAAAATAACCAAGACCTCCCATTCGTCAGAAAAGCTTCAGATGAAGAAAAATAAAGAATTACTATAGATCTGGTGAACAAAGCTAGAAGCAATTATCATTTAAGGAATAGAATGATTGGTGGAACTGGTAGTCAACCATCTGGTATCTTTATAAGAGAAAATAAAATAGACACCAAATATGTACAAAAGAAAGATGGACGTGGGGAAAATGCAAACAAACCTAAGGTCAAGATTGTAACAAAAACCATAGAGCCTATTACTGTACAAGAAGGCAAAACAAAGGTACGAGAAACAAGTACTTCTTCTCTTATGGTAGAAAACAAAAAATCTAAGAAAGAAGAACCAACTCTGAACGTACAGATTGAGGAAAATAACATTATTGTTGAAAAACCAAAGTCCTCAGATGTAAAGTACACTCCAATAGATATGGGATACTATTTATCTCAAATGACTGTAAAAGTGCCATTTTTAGAAATGATGAGAATCAAGGAACACAAAGAAAAGGTTCTATCATTATTGAATAGTGTGCCTACAATGAAAGTTCAAAGTCCAGAAAATGTTGATAAGAGACCAAATAACAAAGGGAAGGAAGCTGAAGTAATGACTTCTGAGATTCCTCATATTTTCTTAAACACAACTACTTCTCCTAAGTTTGTGGATCCATTCTTTCTAACAGCGGTAATTAATGGAAAGATGCTTAAAAATTGTATGATTGACTCAAGAGCATCAAAAACTGTCATGCCAGTAGAAATTATAAAGTATATGGGATTACAAGTGGATACTCCTCATGGGAGATGTCAAGCAATGGATTCTAGAGAATTCTTTATTATTGGTACTATTGAAGCCATGCCTTACAAATTAGCAGTATGTCCTGATGTGGTTTTAACTATGAATGTTCTTGTTGTTGACATACCACCACATTATGGGATGTTCCTATCTAGAAAATGGAGTGCTTCAATGGGAGGTAACATACAATGTGATTTATCATATGCTACTTTAACATTGTTGGAAATAATGTTTAAGTGTCAAGAGAAGGTAGGACTCCTCACATGATTGAATGGTATGAAGACACTAACATTAACTAATGTATTGATGTGGATATGGATAACTTCAGAGTACAGAGGAGTGATCATCATCATTAGTCTAAAAAAATTGATCCTCTGGTTAAAGAATTAAATATACAAGGTGATGGTTTATGGAAAATGTTTGATGGAGCTTGCTCAAAAGAAGGATCAGGAGTTAGTGTATTACTTGTATCTCCATTAGGTACAACTTTCAAATTATTATTTTTGCTAGCCTTTCAGTGTACAAATAATACAGCGGCGTATGAGGCTTTATCTTTAGGGCTAGAAATTGTCATTAAACATGGAATCAAATGTTTAAAAGTTTATGGTGATTCTGAATTAGTGGTATCCCAAATAAGATCCAAATATGCAGTGAAAAATGATAGATTAAAGATGTATAAATATTCTATTTTGGATCAGATTGAAATGTTTGATGCTTTTGATATAAGTTGGATAAAAAGGTCAAAAAATATAATGGCAGATTTCTTAGCAATTTTTTCTCTGAAAACTGATGATCAGACCTTACATGGGGTATCAATACTTGAAGTTAAGACAAGACCAGTTGTTCTAGATAATATATACAACTGGCATTTTTTTCAAGATGACCAAGATATTTTGAGATTCATTCAGTGTCTGGACCATTATGAGAATCAGTGCATAGATTGCAATACCTTACTTGAGAGAAATAATGGTAAAGATTATGTCTTAGGAAATGAGGTTGTCCAATTGAGTTCCAATCAGATTCCTAGGGGTCTGGTTGAACTTGAAGCATTGTTTAGTAGTAAAAATCATCATTCAAAGATAAGCAATGCTAAGATTGAGGACTTGGAGGCAATTAACTTAGGATCAGAAACCAGTCCTCAAGTTGTTATATTGGAAAAGGTTTAGATTCTCATATAAGGACAATTTTGATTAAACTATTGAGAAAATATAAGCATGTTTTTGCATCATCATATGAGGATTTAAAATCTTATAGGGAAGACCTTTCCCAACATGAGATTCCACTAAAATTAGAGGTAAAACCATTTAGGCAAAAATAGAGGCCTATTAATCCTTTACTGGCTCCTAAGATGCAGCAAGAGTTGATGAAGCTAAAGGATGCTAGGATTATCCAGCCTATCAGACACTCAACATGGGTTTCAAATTTGGTACCAGTAAGAAAAAAGAATGGTGACATCACGTTATGTGTGGATTTTAGAAATTTGAATATTGCCTCACTAAAAGATAACTATTCTTTACCCAACATGGAGGCAATGTTACATAAAGTGACTGGTTGTGAGTTGCTATTAATGATGGATGGTTTCTCAGGCTACAACCAAATTTTAGTGAAGGAATCATAGCAGTACAAGACTGCATTTACCACTCCTTGGGGAACTTATGTCTATATTAGAATGTCATTTGGACTGATAAATGTAGGAGCAACTTTTCAGAGGGCCATGGATGTTGCTTTTACGAAATTTATTGACTTGTTCATGGTCATTTATCAAGATGATCTAACTGCATACTCTAAGAAAGCTGAGGATCATTGTGAACACCTGGGTAAAATTTTCAATAAAGCTTTAGAATATGGTGTTTCATGAAATCCTAAGAAATGTCACTTTGCAGTACAGGAGGGAAAGTTGTTGGGACACATAGTGTCTAAAGGCGAAGTAAGAATAGACCCTGAAAGAATAGAATCCATCCAGAAGGTCATTGATCCAAAAAACTTAAAGGGGGCTCAATCTTTCTTAGGGAATATTAATTTTATCAGAAGATTTATAGCAAACTTTACAGAAATTGTCAAACCTATCATAAAGTTGTTGAAAAAAGATGCAAAATTTAATTGGAATGAAGAAGCTCAAATAGCATTTGAGAGAATAAAGAAGGCAGTGCAAGAGGCTCATGTTCTAAAATCACCTAATTATAGTAAGCCCTTTTCTCTATTTTCATTTGCATCTTACCACACAATTGTTTTTGTTTTACTACAAAAAGATGAAGAAGGATTTGAGCATCCAATAGCCTTTTATAGTAAATCTCTCAAGGTTGCAGAGCTAAATTATGAGATGATGGAGAAGCAGGCATATGCTTTAGTAAAAGTAGTAAAATATTTTAGACCATATTTGGTCTGTGCTAAGGTGCAAGCATATGTTCCTCACTCGGAAGTAAAGGATATTCTTACTCAGTCATAAGTGACTGGTAAAAGATGTAAGTGGATAAATAGAATTCAGGAATTCAATCTTGAAATCCACATTACAAATCTGAGAAGAGGTCAGGGTTTGGCAAAACTCATGACAGAGGATAACTTGGATTTAGTACAAGTGAATGATATAGAGACACATGATCATACAGTTACAAGTATAGAAAGACAACCATTTTATGCTGATATTATGTACTTTTTAAAGAATGCCAAGTGTCCTGATGCTATGACTGACAATCAAAAGAGAAGTCTCAGATTACAGGCCCAAAAATACACCTTAGTCAAAGGAGATTTGTATTGCAAAGATAGAAATGGTGTATTGTTGCTATGCTTAGATCAAAGCTAATCTGAGAAAGTTTTAAGTGAGATGCATGCAGGGGAGTGTGGAGGTCACTTTTCTACCAAGACCACTACCCACAAGATTTTAAGGGTTGGATACTATTGGCCTTGTTTATTTCAAGATACATATGCATATGTTAGAAAATGTGAGCATTGTCAGAGGTTCTCAAATAAGCTCAAATTTTTAGGAGCCCTATTGTTAAACCCAATAAGTGTTGAAGCCCCTTTTTCTATGTAGGGAATTGATTTTATTGGTGAGTTTGCAGAAAAATCCAATGGAAGACACAATTGGATACTGGTAGCCACTGATTATTTTACAAAGTGGATTGAAGTCATTCCTACAAAAAAGGCAACAAGTAAGGTAGTCACTTAATTTTTAATGGAGAATATTCTGACTAGATTTGGTGTACCTTCAAAGTTAATAATGGATAATGTCATGTGCTTTAGATCACAGGAGATGATAGGTTTCTGTGAGAAGTATGGGATCATAATGTCATATTCATCCCCATATCACCCATAGGCAAATGGACAAGCTGAATCTAGTAACAAAAGTATATTGAAGATATTGAAAAAGACTCTCGAAAAGAATAAGAGAGCATGGCATACCAAACTAAGGTTAGCACTCTGGGCTGATAGAATAACAGTTAAAAGGGCAACAGTAAAATCTCCATTTGAATTGGTATATGGTTTACTATCCAAAATGCCTATAAACAATTTGTTACCAGTATATCAGTTCATGCAAGAAGAGAAGTTAGATGTTTCTGACAGCATGCATGATATAATGATTCAATTTACAGAGTTCGATGAAACAAGAAGAGATAGATAGAAGGAAAACATTAAATTACAACAGAAAATGGAGTATCTATTTGATAGAAGGATTACTGATAGAAAATTCCAACCAAATGACCTAGTTCTTCAGTGGAATGTGAGAGCAGAAGATAAAGGAAAGCACAAAAAAATTGAGTCTTTATGGCTTGGACCATTTTTTATTTCACAAAGCTTTGGAAAGGATTCCTATTTTTTGAAGAACATGAATGGAGAATATTTTGAATTTCCAGTGCATGGGCAATTTTTGAAACCCTTCTTCAATTGAAAAACAAAGTTTCTTGCACAAGTAAGTATGTAGAATATTGTATATAGTCTCTTTTAGTTGTGTGTTTCCCTTCTGTAGTAGGTTAGTCAACTTTGCCTTCATTTTTTTATGAGGTCTGCAACCAGAGATTCTGAGATTCTTTTCCATAAACTGTGTTTATCCATCCTCAGATAGAGCCACTATTGGTTGTATTTCCAATCTTTGTAGTCTACCCTAAATATTTTGTTGTTTTTGGTCTTATCCTTGCTCAAAATCTCAAAGCATGTCCAAAATTACAAAATCCCTGTGCAAGTTGATGGTCTTGTCTCAAAATTCAGAGAAGTAATCAAAAAACCCTAAGTCTTAAGCTTCATTCTATCTGAATTTAGTTTAAACCCTAGTTCTTTGAAATGGCTTATGTTTTGAAGTTACCTTTTTCATAACTTAACAGTCTTTTATGTCATGCGTTATTTCCTTACAGTCACTAAGTCTCTTTATGAAAATGGAATATGCTTTAGTTTCATGAGACTAAGCGACTTCCCTTTAGTCAGGTTATCTCTTAAGGAAAAGAATATTCATTCAAAGATCAAGAGATTATGGGATAACCGTCTGATGCAAATAGATCTAATGGTTAGTTGGGTTGTCTACAGTTTAAACATGAGTTAATTGTTTCCTACAATGCCTTTGAGATTGCTTAGTCGCAGGATCTCTAGATATGACACAGGGTTTAAGTGTTAAGTTAAAGGTTAAGTATTCCCTTTAGACGCTTTATCTCATGAAGAAAATGATTTAATTCAAAATATCTAGTGATTAAATGACAGCCGCTAATCAAGGTTTTAATCTGACGGTAGTCGGGTGATCTCATAATAAACCTTGCAGTTTGAAATAAATCAAGTGACACTGAGTATTAACAGTCGTGGGGTCTTCAGATCAAACTAGAGTTAAATTCAGGTTAAAAGACTTTAGTTTCTAGGTCTTGATGAAAAACATGAGTTAAGTGAAAGATCACGAGATCTAGCGGTAGCCGTCAGATTAAAAGAAAATCTATGGTAGTCTTTAAGTCGCTAGAAGAACTGAAAAGGTCAAAAGTAGTCAAGCGATCACGAGACATAAAGAGATGTCATGTCACATGTCAAAAAGGGGATGCATGGTTTAAAATTTACACAGTCGCTAAGTCTCATGAGATATTAGGGTTTATTCAAAATATTAAGAGACTTAGCGAGGACCGTTAGCTACTGATCAACAGCAGTCGAGAGGTCGCTTAATAAAAGATAAAAGGTTAAAATTATCCAGCGATCAAGAGATAAACATGTAGTCACGGAGTCTCTAGATGTTAACCAAAGCGGTTAAGATGAGTTTCAAAAGGCTTTTAGTCACCTGATCTCTTGAGATAACCACAGTTAGTCAATTTATTCAGCGACAAGCAGATTAACAGTCGCTAGGTTGCTAGAAATGAAACCTTAGTTAAAGAAGATGATAGTTCATAGCGGCCATAAAGTACAGATGCTAACCAATGAGGAAATAAGGAGCGTAGCCCCGGTGTAAAAACGTAGCTACGTTGTAATCAATGCTAACAAATCAAATTTGATTTCAGTCAAATAGAATAGGGTTTTTTTGAGAAAAGCACTCATTCATATTTGATTTCCAGTCATTTTCAAGAGCTACGGTTAAGAAATTGAATAGATTTCATAGTATGTGAAACTAATTGCAGAAATTATTGAACAAAGGATTGTTTTCATTGATGTTTCAGTTATAAATAAGCATGATTGTTGTCATTTTACTTCACCAGTGGTTGAGATTTTAGAAGCTTAAGTTTTCTTTGTGATTAGAATTTTCTAAGAAGATTTGAGTTTTCAAGCAGTGAAGTGTGAATTTGAAGTTCCTCCTAATTCAGAATTGATAAAGTGATATAATTGGCAAGCTGTGTAGTGATCAGAATTTCAAAATTGTGCAGAGTTCACTGGTTGCGGAGAATTCAGTGAATAGTGGGGGTTTGGAGGAGATTTGTTTCAATATCGGTAAGAGAATTGTAATCAACACAAGAACAAAGGAAAGATGAGTAAGGCACTGAGTGTTGCATCCTCTAGTGCAAGAAGTGGAGATACTGGTGAAGATACTAAAGGAAAGAGGAACTATTCAAATTAGTTTCTACAATTATTACCCGGCTCCACTCAAAACAAAAAGTTAAGTGCTGATATCTTACTAGATAATTATTGTGATATCAGAGATGCTAAGACTCCATATTCTTTTGGATTTTCTCTATGTAATTATTTCTAGAGAAATTCTGACCAAGCCATTCCAATCTCAAACCCTTGGACTTGTGGGTTAGCTAGGTTACTAATGCCAAATGTATTTGTAGATGCAGATTTGATTCTTGAATTGGAAAATAGATATGAACCTCTTACTAAGATAATTAGGAAGAATGATGGGAAACCCTTAGTGACCCTAGATAGGAATTCATTCATAAAGGGATTCGGTTGTTACTCCCCATGAGCACAGAGATTGATTTGTAGAAATTAAAGAATAGATATGTCAGGGAGGCTGGGGTAGCAGTGACATTGATCAAAGAGAAGCATGTCCCCAAAAATATGAGAGGTCTCATTGAACCTATCCCAGGGGTGATTCCTTATTTCTATAAGGATCTGAACCATTACATTAAGTACATTGCATATGCACTACACAGAGTGTTGGGAGTAGATGAAGGGAGAGAAAGGATTAGATCTAACATCCTTATGATGGTACTGGATATACAAATCCCTCATGTCAATACTAATTATGATCACATCCAATATGTAATTGATAGGATGCATGAAGGGTTTGTACAAATTCAGAACAAGGAAGAAAACCCTAAATTCATGCAATATTCTTTATTGATGCACTTAATTCTTTATTACAACTTCTCCTTAATGGATTGTGACAACTTGAGGCCACAAAGATTCTTTCAGAATCAGCCCAATCCAATCCAATCCAATTCTGGGTGAGGGCATGGAATTATACTTCAAAAGATTATTATTTTTGTGCATTTGAGAATTGGATGGTTTACCCAATCCTTGTAGCTCTTGGTGTGGATAAGACAAGGCTACCAATATAGGTGTTACAACTTTTGAGGCCTTGTGATACGGTTGACAAATGGCATGGAGATCACAATTGGGGTGATTTCTATTATGAGAATAATTATACAATGATGAGGGTGTATGGTTGCATTCACCCACCCCACATCCTGCCATTTTATGTGCCACCGAGGATAACAGCCATGGAATTCATAAGGCAGCTAATTTTGACAGATAAGGAACATTTAGCTCCACACAGGAAGCGAACTTTCACCCCTAGACAATTCAAAATGTATGGTTTTACCATTGGGAAAGAGGCTATAGATTTGATAATTTCATGGATGAACCATTTCAGAATGCATAATTCTTTATGTAGGTATGTTGATTTAGAGGGTTTTATTTCAAGTGCAAGGAAATTATTGACTCCTTCCATCCCTTTCAACAAGGAGCATGAGCAGTGTATAGAGGAGGACATGCTCATAAATATGATGGATGAAGATGAGATTTCCCGAAAGAGCAATCAAATTTAATGAATTGTTGAATTTGGAAAGATAGGTAAAGAGGAAGGGATTGACTTTTAGTGGTTTTTTCCCTGATTTGCCTTACTTGAAAAGGCTAGATACCATGATTTATTCACACACCTTCTTGTGCAATCAATTAGAGGATGCACTTGATGAAAGTGACAAAAAGAAGAAAAAGTATTCTCCATCTGAAAATGAAGAGGAGAGTGACAAGGAATACTATGTTCCTAGCCCACCTCCAATGGATCAACAAATGATTGAATATCAATCAGCAGAAGGGGAGCAGCAAGCAGAACATGTTGTGGACTTAACTCAAGTCCCAGAAGTTGAAGTCACAGATGAACCCCCATAGAAAAAATAGAGGATTGAAACAAGGGAGCCTTCACAGCAAAGGAGTAAAAAGAGAAGAGATAGACTCGGTGATCTTATCCCAGGAAATAGAGCTTATGATCATGAATTGAGAAAGCAAATAAGGCAGGGGAAAAAGATGCAAAAAGGCATTGAAGAGGAAATTGAAGTACCTCTTTAGAATTGCACTGATGAAAAGATATTGCACCAGCAAGAATTCTTAAGTGATGACCAGTTCACAAATACAAAAGAATTCAAAGAATTTCTTGTTTGGAACAAACACAGATTGGTGAGGGAAAAGTTACAACTAGAGGAAGGATCCCTAGTGATAGAAGAGGCCTTGCAAGAATTACAAGATTATGATCCTGAGTCTAAGATGGCTCCTGAAGAGGCAAGGAAACTAGTTAAGTCTAGTGTAATGTTGCTAGTGGAAGGCTGGGACTTGGCATCTACATTCATCATTGATCAGGTCAAAAGGCAACCTGATATGAAGTTGTCATCAGAGGTCCAGGTAGGGGACATGATTAAGGGATGTGGATACAATCCAAAGTCCCAAGAATTAGTTATGTGGATCCTAGATCCCAAGGATGACAAGCCATCTGTGATGACTATAGAGGAAAATATGGTAGGGAACCAAATTATTTGGTTAGTACAAAACATAGCAGACTTGGAAATCTCCTAAGTTCTCACACAATTTGCACAGCTCAATGAAGCTAAGACTGCTCAATTGTCAGAGAAAATAAAAAAGATGACAGATGAGAGGAGTGCAATTGTACATGATAGAGAGTTGTGTAAAATACAACTCTATGCCAATGAAAAACTAATCAGTGGGCTGAAACAACAATTGCAAGAAAGGCCAAAGGTTTCTCCTGCAGAACCAAAAGAGGTCAGTACTGATGAATTCTAGACAGAGTTGGCAGCTGGTGAAACAAAGATGGATATTAAAGAGCATAATGATGTTATTTTGGGTTCTCTTTTTTAAATTTTGTAGCATAGGATACAGATAATAAAAGATAAGGCAGATGTAGTTCTTGATGTTTATAATAAACTGCCAAGGTTACATACAGAGGTTACTAATTATGTAACAATTTTGAACCCATATCATGCTAGTTGGTCAGTAAGGACAAACCTTTTTGAGAGGTTAGCATCATTGCAGCCTTTAAGGGATGATCTGCCAGAGATAGTCATCCAATTACATGAAGAGTAAGAACAGATAGGGTTTACCCTATCATATTTTAAAGGTAAAATCAATTATATTGAGGCCAGAATAAAGATGTTTGGGCTGGAATATAATAGATTTGTACCTTCCATTAGATTTGAAGATAATCAGATCAAGTCCTTAGGAGCGTGGATCACTGAATTTGATAAGGTGATGCCTAATAAAGATATATATATCTCTGACAAGGGCGAGCTTGATATGGAAAGATACAAAAAACTTTTGGATGAAGCCTTTAAGACTAAAATTGATTTCACCATATTTGTTACAGATGTCAAGAGAATAACACATGCTAAATGGGACAGGTTGAAGACTAAGCTGTAGAACATTCAAAGCTTCAACTGACCTATTGATGCAGAAGTCACAGCATTGGACACGCTAAAAAATCCCAAGAAAAAGAAAGTTGTCAACATGGACTTAGACATTCTGGATGCAAAGTGAAGGACACCTGGCACCTGCTCTTCGAGCATAAGGAGGTAAGCAATCCCAAAGACTACTGTAAGTTATCCTAAAATGGAGGTCACTAGATCTCAATATAATATCAGATGCTATCTTAAAAAACTACAGACAAAGGTGCCAGAGATCACAAAAGGACAAAGTGCAAATCTGATTTCATTCTACAAATTTGTCCACCCACCGCTTGGGGTTTTCTTGTATTTTGTCTTTACAATGTTTTTAGGGTTAGGTCTCCAAATCATCCGAAGCTTGTTGCATCCTTGTCTTAGGGATTCCAAGATGATTTGAGACTATAAATATATAATTGTAACCATTTTTTAAGGGAGAGAGTTGGAAGCTTTAATAGAATTACAAGGCAAACTAAAGATTGTGTATAAACCTTTGTACTATTTGTCTATCTATATGTATTTGAAGCTTTAAGACATTAACAAGAATATTTTGCAATCTATTTTCTGCATCTAAGTTGTCTCTTTACATTTTTTTATAGTTCTTGTGTGTTTATCTGTAAGGTATTTAAGCACACTGATCATAAGGTGATTGTGCAGTTACTTGTAAGTTCCTTCAAGGAAGGATTAAATTGTTTCAAGTAACCCCAGGGAACATAACATTAGTTTGAGGATTGGATGATAAATTTATAGGAAGAGGATAGTATATAAGGTATTCTATCTTTGTTGCAAATATTTTATTGATTACCTTATTGTGGATTTATACAAGATATTGACTCAAAGCCCAGGGATTAGGCATTGGTTTTGTGTTTGCTAAGTAATTGATTTACAATCCAAAATTTTCAAATTACTTAATCATATACACTGCAAAACAAATAATTCCATTGAAGTGATTGTATTCTTAGGGTATGGTTCAGTTTGATGATTCCTTGAAGAGAGGATCATTAGGTTGCCCCTCCTAAAATCAAAAGGACGAAGGATGAAATCCTTATCTCATTGGTTCATGTTATCAAGACCATAGCCTAGCTTATAGTACTCTGTTTTAAATTAATCATTGCAATCTCCAAGGTATTTTATAAGTTGTTACAGTGAGGTCAGAAGTAACAAACCAGTGAATGAACTAGTCCACTAAATATATTGACTGAAGAATCAATAATTTGTTATAGGTAATACCTGCATGGGTCTGTGTAGCTCAAAAAAGAAGGAGGTGATAATAGGTATCCCCACTATTATCAAGTACCTCATCAATTAGCCTTCCGCTTACATAGAAAGGAGTTTGCATTCAAGTATATCAGTATACTGTCATTTTAGGGTTGTGCTACAAGAAAAAGAGCTAACATGCGTCATCACTAAAGCCTGCAGTAGTACTAGATGAAGGGTCAGAAGATGATCTCGCTCGGCTCGGTCTAGTCAAAATGTATTTCTGCAGCTCTATATGTGTCATCATTGAAGCCTGCAGCAGTACTAGATGAATCCTCAGAAGATGATCTCGCTCGGCTTGGTCTAGTCAAATTGTATATGCCTAGTGTGTCAGAAGTGATTAAGGTGGCTGCAGATGCAATTTCCCCTATCCTATAGACTTCTTCCCTCTGTGAAGCAATGATCACTCTATCTATAGTAGCACCCATCATCGGTGTCACTTTTGAAGTCCTTTGCCCAACCAATTGTCTATGAGCATGTACAACTTGATCAGCCCTACGATACTTATCACAGTCTGCAACTCTATCGCGCCCCTGACCAAAATATCCTAGAGGATCTAAATAGTTGACCCTAAGTCCCAAACGAAACTCAGCGTACAACTGCTAGGAAAAATATAATAGAATCTGGTCGTTATTAGGATAACGACCATGTGTTGTGAGAAATCAGGGGTATATCATGCATGTTATCTAAGGAATCGCACATCATGTAACTTGATAGGCCCTTACCTTGGGCTTCCCATCATAATATGGGAAAACCTCTCATTTGATGATTTCCTTAGGGACACGGCTCTACACCGTCTCTAAGTAAACATCACCCGAGACCTCAGCTATCAACTCTCAAAAAATACTATCAATAACCTATGGTGTAAAAGAAGAGTGAGATCTCAATCTATCAGTCAACTCCTCCAAACTCCTCAATATAGTACTACAAATATCTCTGAACAACCCAGGCTCAGATGTACAGATGGAGTCTCTAAGTCGATCCATCTCTATCCGAGAAATTTGAAAAATGCTCGCAATATCTGAAGTAAGTACATCCTGAGATGGTACATCGTGAGGTGCATCGTCTCTAGAATCATGTGTGGCCATCTAAGTGTAACATGTGTTAAGTGTTAACAATTAAGTACAAGTACATTACAACTGCATGTAAAATGGAAACTAATATTTCAATCTAAAATTATACTTAAATACAATACTAAACGATGGATATGTAATAAAGTACAATTTTTAAAACAAGATCTAACTATACATAATATTTAAACAATAAGGGTTGTTAAGGAATATTAAGTCCCAAATGGTCCTAATAAGGGATCCTAGGTCTCTTAAGGGGTCATATGTTGTAATAGGTCATTTTAAGGGGTCATCATGTCATAATAAGGGTTGTTAAGGAATCTTATGTCACAAAAGGTCCTAATAAGGGGTCCTAGGTGTCTTAAGGGGTCGTATTAGGTCTTAAGGGTCCTATTACATCTTATTAGGTATTATTAGCTCCTATTTGGTCTTAATTGGTCTTAATTGGTCTAAATAAGTCCTATTAGGTCTTATTAGTCCTATCAGGTTGTATTAACTTCCTATTAAGTCTTATAGGTCCTATTAGGTCTTATTGGTCCTATTAGGTAGATTATTAGTCACATATTAGGTCTTAATTGGTCTTAAGGGGTCCTATTAGGTCTTAAGTAGTCCTATTGGGTCTTAAGGGTCCTCTTAGGTCTTAATTGGTCTTAATATGTCCTATTAGGTCTTAATTGGTCAAGTAATATGTCCTAATTGGTCTTATTAGTCACATGTTCGGTCTTAATTAGTCTTAATAGGTCCTATTAGGTCTTATAGGTATTATTAACTTCCTATTAGGTCTTATTGGTCCTATTAGGTAGATTATTAGTCACATGTTACATCTTAATTGGTCTTAAGGGGTCATATTAGGTCTTAAGTGGTCATATTGGGTCTTAAGGGTCCTATTAGGTCTTAATAGGTCCTATTAGGTCTTAATTGGTCAAGTAATAGGTCCTAATTGTAATAGGTCCTAATTGGTCTTATAAGTCACATGTTAGGTCTTATTTGGTCTTAATTGGTCCTATTAGTTTTATTAACTCTTAAGGGGTCATATTATGTCTTAGGGGTCATATTAGGTCTTATTAGGTCTTAATTGGTCATAATAGGTCCTAATAGTTCTTAATTGGTGTTAATTGGTCTTAATACATCCTATTACTCCTATTAAGTCTTAAGGGGTCCTATTAGGTCTTATTAGACATGTTAGGTCTTAATTGGTCTTAATAGGTCTTATTAGTCCTATTAGGTCTTAAGGGGCCCTATTAGGCCTTAAGGGGTCATCATGTCATAATAAGGGTTGTTAAGGAATCTTATGCCTAATAATGGATCCTAGGTGTCTCAAGGGATCATATGTTGTAATAGGTCATCTTAAAGGGTCATCATGTCATAATAAGGGTTGTTAAGGAATCTTATGTCACAAAAGGTCCTAATAAGGGGTCCTAGGTGTCTTAAGGGGTTATATGTTGTAATAGGTCATCTTAAAGGTTCGTCATGTTATAATAAGGGTTGTTAAGGAATCTTATGTCACAAAAGGTCCTAATAAGGGGTCATAGGTGTCTTAAGGGGTCATATGTTGTAATAGGTCATCTTAAGCGGTCATATGTCATAATAGGACCTATTATGTCAGAATAGGTCATACTAAGGGTTCTTATAGAATCTTAAGGAATCTTATATCACAATAAGGGGTGTCAAGGAATCTTATGTCACAAAAGGTCTTAATAAGGGGTCCTAGGTGTCCTAAGGGGTCATATGTTGTAATAGGTCATCTTAAGGGGTCATATGTCATAATAGGGCCTATTATGTCTTAATAGGTCGTACCAATAAGGGTTGTTAAGGAATATTATATCACACAACGTCCTAATAAGGGGTCATAGGTGTCTTAAGGGGTCATATATGTTATAATAGTTCATATTAAGGGGTCATATGTCATAAAGGGTCATAAGGGTTCTTAAAGAGTTCTAATAGGTCATCCTATGTGTCTTAAAGGGTCATGAGGGTTTGTAAAGAGTTTTATGTCACAATATGGGTCCTAAAGGGTCCTAGGACGTACTAAGGAGTCCTTTAAGTGTCGTAAAGGTCCTAGGATGTACTAAGGGGTCCTAGGATAATATTTTAACATCTAATTGTACATGAATAACATTATACATAACTCTAACATATACATAATTGAGAGAGAGAGAGAGAGAGAGAGAGAGAGAGAGAGAGAGAGAGAGATTTTCCTAATATAACTAACTAAAAAAAAATTAAAAACAAATATTTTTTAACATTTTCTATGGTTTTTTAATGTTTTATAACATTTCTACTACAATTTTCTAACATTTCTACTACGGTTTTCTAATGTTTTCTAAATATTTTCTAACATTTCTACTACTGCTTTCTAATGCTTTCTAATATTTCTACTACGGTTTTCTACAAACTAAAAATTATTTAATACAAAAAAACTAACTAAAATAAATATAAGGGTGGTCTCATAATAGTGTGTCCCACTTTTTGGCCAACTTTCACATAGAGATCAACATTCTAAGAAAAAAACTTCATTTTCGAACACTTGTTGCTGCAAAACTATTAAGAATTTGAAGATGATGTAAACTAGAGTCAAAGAATTTTCTTTCTAGTTTCTAAATATATATTTTTTTTAAAAATTAAAATTCATTTAAATTCATTTTTCCTTCTCCTTCGAAAAATAGTTTTTTGTGAAAAAACTTTGTTTTTAAGAAGTGACTGTCACTTGGATTAGCATAACTTTTTTTTAAAATATGATAACAATGTAATTCTTTTGAGATTACATTTATAACTTCAATATCTAAAGGATTCAATTGGTTTCATTCATTTTGTGCCAATATTTCATAGTTTACTAAGTTTTAAAGTGACAGTAATTGTAATTTAGACATAAGGTCACTTGGATCGCTCTAACTTGATCTGTATATATCAAAATTCATTTTTTCTTTTTTGATTAGAAAGGTGAAACATATACTCTTTTCCTACATATTTTTCATAAAAAAAAAAATTATAATTTACTATTTTTCCCAAAGCCTTGAAGAGACAGGTTGTTGAATGACCAAACAACCTATGTTTAGTTAAAGTAATATTTGAAAGTGACAATGAACTCAATATGTATAAAAATTATATTCATTAGAAAGTTTGTTCCGAATAGCATCATTTGACATCATGTGTTCAGAAAAGCATCTTGTTTCGTCCTTGTCCCAGGTCTTAAAAGGCCATTTTTTTGGAGTTTTCTTTTTTCTGAGGGCAAAATTTCAATTTAGGGGTCTTCGCGCGAAGCCATCCGAAGAGCTTCATGCGAAGGGTCTTCGTGGAAGACCCTTATGTGAATAGTCCGGCGAGAAACACCCCGCCGTAATTTTACCCAACCTACTTCGTGTGAAGTAGGTCGGATAATTGTGAATTTGTTTTTTTTTTAATATAGAATGGCATAAATGTAAAAAAAAATCTTTCCATTTTTTTACCGAATTGCAATAAGCTAATTCATTTTTTCTATTGTTAATCAATTTTTACAAAGGCATTTTTTGGAGAAAGATTGCAATTTCTATTTTTATAAAGGCATAATTTTGGAGACGAGAAATATTATATCCAAATATTATTTTGAAGAAGAGAATTTTTATTGTCGATCTTTTGGAAGACAATTTTTGGAGAGAAGAAATGGGGAACAAGAAGGGAAGACAAAGTAAATCTGCTAGAAAAAGGTCACCTGGTACCGAACAAAGAAATCGTGAAGCTGCATTGGCATATTATCATAAAAATAAAGAAGGTGAAGGACAAGCTGAAGTAGGAGGGTCAAGTCAAGTCGAAGAATTGCACATTGAAGAAGGGTCGGGAACACTCCCTACGGAAGCTCAAGAAATTGATGTTGGAGAATGGTCAGGATCACGTGCTCCTATTGGTATGGATGAACTTATAAATTCAGCTCAAACTGTAAAGAGAAATATTAATTATAGAAACTTAGATCATTTACTTACAATGGATGTGGAGAATTTGAGATCACTTGCTAATGTTCAACCCTTAAGTCTTGCTAAGAAGATGTCAATGAATAGGAGAGCAAGAGAAATATTGGCTAAATTTGATAATTTTGAAACACTTGAACAAGCTCAATTATTTTCAGTTGTACTTATAAACAAAAAAATTGGAAGGGGCATTAAAATTATTGGGTATAAACACAACGTCAAAGAAAACAAAATTTGTTGACATGCAAACTGATATGATTGAAAATCTAAGGAAAGGTTTGAACCAAGTAGGGAAGCGATCTTGAACTAAAGATAAGACCATTACAAGAAAAGTTATGTTACATCCATTGTAGGTAACACTATGCTTCGAAAAGACAAATATCTTCAGTTTCATCTCGGATTGGTTTTAGTAGGAAAACAATATCACTATATGTTAATAGGAGAATGTTTTTGGATGATAGCACTTTGGAAGGCGATTGGGCAATCATGTGTAGAGCTCCTCATTGTATTAGGATTGATGGAGGAATCAAGAATTTGGTCACATTATTTTAGAATGATAATACATTTTCTTCATCAAACAGTAGAGATGTTAATACACGTTTCACACCAAATGAGAATGACA
Organism: Thuja plicata; assembly: GCA_018584345.1. Taxonomy (NCBI): domain Eukaryota; kingdom Viridiplantae; phylum Streptophyta; class Pinopsida; order Cupressales; family Cupressaceae; genus Thuja; species Thuja plicata. Next base: position 547,173 of record MU226051.1, on the reverse strand, counting down.
CGTCATCAGGAATGACTCAAGCGGTACCACAAAAAAATTTGGGAGATAAAAGGTATGCACACATTTTTAAATTATTCATGTGTGCATGATATATATATTTATTCAAGTGTTTAATTTTTTTATGTATTCTTTATTCAAATTGTATTTATAGAATGTATTATATATGCATTTTTTCAGTTGTGGATAGAAAAATTATGCATGGTTGCAAGAGGATAGAAAAGACGCGATCTTTGCATTTAGTTATGATTACGAATTGTCACAATTAGACATTGAACACTAGGGACTACTCATGCTTTTTTTGTCACTGCATTGTTGACAATTATGAGGAATGCATCAATCAAGAATGTGGATATGTAAGTGCATGGAATCTAGTTGAAAATGAAAACTTTGATGTTGTTCCTTCGATTTCTACTAATTATGATCATATCTCGGGATTGGTCAAAATTGGTAAGTATATATTTCACATTATATGGTCCATTGAGCTGCATGTATAGATAGATATAAATTTATTGTGCAGGAGATGTCTTTGCAGTGATTGCTAAGCGTGGAAATGTAGGAGCTGGTTATTATTTATTGCGTTGTACTGCAAAGAGGATGAAGTTACTTGAACCTGAAGAAAGTGATGGAATGTTTTTGATTAAGGTAACAGCAGGTTTTGAAGGGGACCCAAAACCCTGTACAAAAAGTTACAAAAGATAGACAAAAAAGCACTCTTAAAAGGAACGAAACAAGACCACAGCGAGGGTTTTACAACAGGCTCCCACAACCTGGAAAGAATCAAAGTTCCAGAAAATGAAATCTGGATCCAACAAAACCATACACTGCATTAAAAAGAATAAAACAAATAAGTCTTGTAGCCCTTAAGCTTCCAGCTGACAGCACAAAAAAATACTTCCTGCTAAGTTCCAGCTGCCAGCAAAAGAAAGCCCAAGAAACCATTCCCTTGCAACATCAACACAGGGCAATCAAGATTTACCTTTTAGCCCATCCTTTTGTGATCATAGATTCATATCAAAACAAGGCATGGATGACTTAACTTTATTTCCTTTAACTGTTGTCCATCCATCCTCCACCTTCAGAGCATCAGCCAAAGAGTTACCAGCAAACACCTGAGAAATAGGGTTGGCCACACCAGCAACCACACGAGGGATAGGGACAGCAACACAAGGGAAAGTGATGGAATGTTGTTCCCCATAGGTTTGTATATGTTTTACATCAATATATTGAACTCAATTTGTAAGTTTGTAAATTTAGTTTATTTAAATTTATATTGTTAAAAATTGTGACTTGCAAGTTCGGTTGTTTTAGAGGGAACATATTTCAAGCAAATCAAAATAATTCAACATGGTATTCACTTTGTTGATTACCAACCAAACAATAAGGTGTTTCAATATAGTATAATATGTATATACCTATTTCATGTGTTAGGACCTACTTGATATCTCAAAATTAAATGGACTATACTTTGTTGATATATTTAAACATATGATGGACTATAATTTGTTGATATATGATGGACCTATTTGATGGTCAATGGTATTAATATATAGATTTTTACATGTGTGCTTTTATATATATGCTTGTATACATATGGTTTTTATAAATTGCATATTAGTTAAAGATCCCCTTAAGACATTAGTTTGAACACTAAAACATGATGAAATTAGTTAGATTACTTATGACATGTTAGTTCTAGAATGAGTTAGAATAGTTATTGTTAATGATTTTAATATTTTTAAATGTATGAATTTATATAAGTTTGAAATATATTAGTTGATTAACTTATATTCCATTAGTTACATATTAACTTGTTATTTTAATGATATTAATTAGATCCCCTTAAGACATATGCTAGATTACTAATGACATTAGTTAGATTACTTATGTATGCTTTTATACATATGCATGTATACATGTATGCTTTGATTGTTCGATGATTTTATGTATGTTTGAAATATATTACTTGATTAACTTATATTCCATTAGTTACATATTACCTTGCTATTTTTTATGATATTAATTAGATCCCCTTAAGACCTCCCCTTAAGACATTTGTTAGATTACTAATGACATTAATTAGATTACTTATGTATGCTTTTATATATATGCATATCAAATCATCTAATCAAACCATCTAATCAAATCATATCATCTAAACAAATGAAACCATCTAATCAAATCAAATCATATCATATCATCTAATCAAATGAAACCATCTAATCAAATCGTATCATCTAATCAAAAGAAACCATATAATTAAATAAAACCAGATCTATAAATCTATATAATGTCAAATCATAAATCATCTATCTAGAGGTCTAGATAGCATATAAATATGTCTTGAATCATAAAGTGAAAATATCAAACATATAATAATGACATATATAATGAGTCTCAAATTAAAGATATGTGCACAACATGTCCTAAACTACGGAGTCATCTAGGCACATGCGAACAGAGCGCCCCTCTGACCGACTGCCACGAGCATCCTCTAGCAGTGAAGCAGCAACTGATCCTTGCGAATATAAATGCATTTATATATTAATAATGAAAAATACTTGAAACATTATAAATGCATGTTTAAACTTACATATATTTAAAACTTACCTGACCACTAGTAGGTGTCACATCTGTTGAATCTCTCCTATGAAGATACTTTGAGCCCACACTAGAGGTAATGTGCTCTGCCCAAGTGTCACAAGCATGTGAAGCAGCAACTGACCCCTGCAAATTTAGTACAACAGTTCGTTATATACATGTGCATAGTATATATTATGTAAAGTACTTGAAATATATTTAAATACATGTTACAAGTGTACACATGCATGCTTAAACCTACATATATTTAAAACTTACCTGACCACTAGTAGGTGTCACATCTACTGAATCTCTCATATGAAGACACTCTGAGCCCACACTACAGGTAATGTGCTCTGCTAATTGTACCTGCAAAATATTATACATTGAACAAACATCAATACACATCTACAATTAATTGTTCACTTAAAACTTCTGGAAAGGAGAAAATATACCTTTATATATCTGGGTCTCATTACCAAGAGAATCATCAGTGTGTTGCACCATCGTATCATCAACAGAAATCGCATCACCCACACCACCTTCAGTCCTGAACGTCTCTAGTAATGAAGAGTGTAGGGGTGTGTGTAGCTGGGAGGGGTGTTGTAGAGACTGAACCACCAAGATGCAATAACAAATCCATAAATGATCCAACATCAGTGCCAGTGTCCACCTGACTCAACCCACCCAACTGCTCATCAAATGTGTCTAGGCCCTCAGTTGTGATACGTACATCTCCAACCCATATACCTAACTCTACAACTGTAGACTGATCCGTGGGTGCAGAGCGCTCTGTAGAGTGTTGTGAACTATGTTGTGCCTGATTAGCTGGTGTGTCCTATGTCGGTGGAAGTACAGGACCCCGTGCAAGTCTGATGACATCTCTGACCGAGTGTACTGTGATCCCCTACATGTCTGCAATATAAGACTATGACTGCAAGAGATCCTCCAAAAAGTAAAACGACACATCCAAATGACTATGATGCCTAGAAAGCGCTCGTATCTCTCCAGGTGGAGGAAGACTTGCAGCTCTATATGCCTCATCACTGACCCATGCAACAGTACTAGATGAAGCCTCAGAAGATGATCTAGCTCGACTTGGTCTAGTCAAAATATATCTGCCCCCTGTATCCTAAGTGTTGGAGGTGGCTGCAGAAGCAATCTCCCCTATCCTGTCCACTACTCCCCTCTAGGAAGCAATGACAACTCTATTTATAGTAGTAGCTATCGTCGGTGCCACTGCCGAAGTCCTCTGCCCAACTAGCTCTCTATGAGTACGTACAACTCGATCAACCCTACGATACTGATCACGGTTGACAACTCTACCGCGCCCCTGACCGTAATATTCGGGAAGATCTAAATAGTTGACCCTGAGTCCCAAACGAAACTAAGCATACAACTGCTGTGCAAAATATAATGGAATCTGGTCGGTCGTTATTAGGATAACGACCATGTGCTGCAAGAAAACGAGGGTATATCATGCATGTGATCTGAGGAATCTCACACTGTGTAACCCGATATGCCCTCACATGGGGCTTCCCCTCATAAATGGGAAAACCTCTCGTTTGATTATTTCCTTGGGGACACGGCTCTGGACTGTCTCCAAGGAAACATCACCTGATACCTCAGCTCTCAACTCTCAAAAAATAGTATTGACAACCTATGGTGTGAAGGAAGAGTGAGATCTCAATCTAGCAGTCATATCCTCCAAACTCCTCAATACAGTGATACAAATATCTCTGTATATGCCACTTGTCTCATATGTACAAATGGACTATCTAAGTCGATCCATCTCTACCTGAGCTGACTGAAAAATAGTCGCCAGATCAAGAGTGTGAGGTGCATCCTGAGTGGCCATCTAGATGTAACATAAATGAAAGCTAAGTGTTAACAATTAAGTACTTGATTACATGTTATAATTGTGTGTAAAATGGAAACAAATATTTGAATATATAAAATAATAGTTTAATTATGTTATTAAAGGTCTTAAAGGATCCTTGGATGTACTAAGGGGTATTAATAGGTCCTATTAGGTTAAGTAAGTGTTCTTATTAGGTCTTAAGGGGTCCTATTAGGTCTAAAGGGTCCTTGAATGTACTAATCGGTATTAATAGGTCCTATTAGGTCAAGTAAGTGGTCTTATTAGGTCTTAAGGGTCCTACGATGTACTAATCAATTTTAATAGGTCATATTAGTCCTATTAGGCCTTAAGTCCAGTCTTATTAAGTCTTAAGTGGTCCTATTCTAGGTCTTAAGGGTCCTAAGGGTTCTTTAAAAGTTTTATGTCTTAAGGGATCCTATTAGGTCTTAAGGGGTCGTATTAGGTCTTAAGGGTCCTTGGATGTACTAATTGTTAGAGTAATAGTCTATCGGGTTATTAATTAGATCATAATGATTTAATTAATAACCCGATAGACTATTACTCTAACACCCCCCCTTAAAATAAGCTTAGGGAGAAGCAAAACCTAGGAAACTACTGCAGAAAGCAGGAAAGATGGGTCCTGGCAACATGGCCTGATCAGGTACCCAAGTACAAGAAATGAACTAGATGAAGGAAACTAAGCCTTCAATCTAGGGAAAAGATGTCCCAGAGAAAGGAACAAGAATGAGCAAGAAGCATCTCCGAAGCATGAACTGAAAACTCTGTCAGAAGAGACTGCTGGAACCCCCACTGAAGTGCATGACCAGGTAGAGAAGACAATGTCTGAAGAGCTAAAGAGTTTTGAGGCCTTTCTGACCCCCCGGGACTGTTTTTGCTCTATCTTGAGCATCCGGAGGTCTTTTTTCGACTTCCATATATCGTCAGAAAGCTCTTTCCGAGCTCTTTCCGACTATGGTGGTTGGGTTTTTGGGTTCTGCCGTTTTGACAGCGTTTTTTGCTGTTGAAGTTCGATGTTTGTTTTTGCCTTCCGAGAGTCATATCTGGCTCATCCGGGCTCCGTTTTTGGCAAACCAGATATTGTCGGAAAGCTGGTTCAGTGAACTATTCAGTTGCAGGGGTATTTTTTCCAGATTCTGCTCCAGGTTATCTCTCCTCCGAGTTTGGCAGTTTTTGCACTCTGGTGGATTGCTTGGGTTCTACAGGGCCTGGGATCTCTTCTTCTGATTTTCTAGCTCACTCTTCTTTCTGACTTCTGAGCTTGTATGCTTTTCCCTGTTGCATCCTTTTTCTGTAAACGCACTAAGATAAAGTGCCTACTTCTGTATATCTGGGATCTTGTACACCTTGTGTGTTTTTGTACTCGCACTCAGTTATAAAGTGTCATGGGGGGTTATGATGATTATGTCGTTTTAGGCACATCCACCTTTGTCAAGTGAGTGTACCTTCCACGACATTAGCCCATGCTGTGTGTCGGTGACACCGCCCTTTATCTTGTGTTTGTACTTCTGTTGCACTGTTGGTGTTCCTGGTTCTTTCTTCTGCAGATGTTTCTGGCATTGCATTTCAGTGTTCCTGTCACCTCTCCCTGTTCAGCATTATGGGGGGGTTC
>MU226051.1:513730-527466 GCA_018584345.1 Thuja plicata | reverse complement strand
TCTAATTTAAAATTTAAATTAAATATAACATATGGTGGCTTTGCCCTCCACATTTTAAAATTTGTTAAAAGTATATTAAAATTTAAGCTAAAGAATAGAACTAAATTACAATTCTTTAAAATTAAAACAAATAAATCTAATTTAAAATTTAAATTAAATATAAGATATGGCGACATTGCCTTCCACATTTTAAAATATGTTAAAAATATATTAAAATTTAAGCTAAAGAATAGAACTATAGTACAATTCTTTAAAAATATATATTAAACATTAAAACTATATTTGAAATCAAATATAAAATATGGTGACATTACTGGACAATTTAAATTTTGTTAAAAAAAATTACTATACCCATTAATTTAAAATCAAATATAAAATATGGCGCCCTCCACATTTTAAAGTTTCTAAAAAAAAACTATACCCATTAATTTAATCAAATCATGAATCAATATTAAAAACTGTATTGAGGGTTGAAACTATAATAAAATTTGAATTAAAGATTTATTTTAATCTTAAAATGTACTAAATTATATTGCATATTAAAATCTATAATCAAAATATATTAAAATCTATAAAGTCTATTATCAAAAAGAAAAGCATATTATAACTTTTAGGAAAATCTATTATAGATTTCTTTAAAATGAATTTTACTTTATAGAAACTTCTATTATAATGGAAGTTTGTAAAATCTATTATAACAATAGAAACTTCCATTTTACAGAAATCTATAACTTTAATTCAATTAAAAGATTTTCCATTTTACAGGAATCTATTACAAATCTGTTTTACAGAAAGAATAAGAATAAATGAATACGAAATCTAAAATCTATTATAATAAAGAGAAATCTGTTATATTTTACCGAAATCAATTACAAATCTATTTTAGAGAAAGAATAAGAATGAATGAATACGAAATCTAAAATCTATTATAATAAAGAAAAATCTGTTATATTTTACAGAAATCAATTACAAATTTATTTTACAGAAAGAATAAGAATGAATAAATATCAAATCTATAATTTTAAAAAAAACCATAGAAAGTAATTCTTCTTACCTTGTCACTTATTCTTCTTCTACAAATGCTTCAAAACTTTTTCGAAATCTTGTTTTTTAAACTAATTTTTCTTCTTCAACTTTTGCTAAAAAGAAATCTATTAGAAATCAATTACAAATCTACACCTTTAATCCTTGTTCTGCAACTTCTTTTGCAAATGCTTGATAATTTCTTCTCAAATCTGCTTGTATCTTTAAATATTGTGAAATAGCAAAATGAAAACCTGTAGTCATTTTATAAAATTGAAATGTCTCTTCACCTTCTCTTTGTAACAGTTAAAAAAAATTAATTTATTTTTATTAAATGACGAATTAAAAATCATTCCATATACTATTTTTAAATGCATTTAAAACGCATTCGAATTTGAATGATTCAAAACGCATTGCATTTTATTTAAAATTAAAAATTAAAAAAAAATGATTGGGCAGGGTGGGGCCCACCACGTCCCCTCACCTCTCCCATTAGTTGAAGCACGACAACCGCTGGTTGCAACTGCCGTGCATGCGCTGCAGACTTGTAGCGTACGCACGGCAACTGCTACCAGCGGTTTCTAGCGACGCTTGGGGAGGTGTGGAGACGTGGCGGCCCCCACCCATTTTTTTTTTCAAAATTTTAAACTTGCGATTTATTTTTGGGTTTTTTAAATTTGTTTTTTGTTTTGCGATTTTAATATTGCAATTTTTTTCGGTTTTTTTAAATTCATTTTTTGTTTTGCGATTTTTTTTTTTTTTAATGCCATTTGGCATTAAGTGCATTTTTTTTTAATTTTTATTATTTCGGATTGTAACTGTAGAATTTGAAGCACTTCTTTTTTCTTTACATGGAATATTCCCGTGCTTGCATTCTCATTTCCATATATGCTACAACTGTATAGAAGCCTCTAGGCGTAAATATTTTCTAACATTTGCTAACATTCTACTATGGTTTTCTATCATTTTCTAATATTTTCTAACACATACTAAGTTACAATTTTATAACATTTACTAACATTCTAATTACAGTTTTCTAATATTTTCTAATGTATACTAAGTTACAATTTTCGAATATTTTCTAATGTATACTAAGTTACAATTTGCTAATATTTTCTAATGTATGCTAAGTTACAATTTTCTAACATTTGCTAACATATTCTAACATTTATACTACGATTTTTTAATGTTTTCTATCATTTTCTAACATTCTACTATGATTTTCTAACATACTACTATAATTTTCTAACATATTCTAAAATTCAACTATCATTTTCTAACATTTCTACAAACTAAATATTATTTAAAACAAATAATTAACTAAAATAAATATAAAACATATAATTTACAATAAAAAATGAGAAAAATGTGTGTACCATACCACTAACAATCAAAAGAGATTGAAGAAGCTTGGGAGGTGTTGATGTCGTACTGGACGTCACCGGCAGGTCAAAGAAGCTCGGGAGGTGCTGATGTCGTACTGGACGTCACCGGTTCGCTCTAAACCTCGAGTCTACAAAATCTCCAATAGTGAATGTTGAAAATGAAATGGGTAGTCGAAAATTTATAATAATAAAAATCCGACGAATAATGGCTTTGCGCGAAGCCTATTAACCCCTTCGCGCGAAGAGGGTACTTCCCACGAAGCCATCAAAAACAAAAAAAAACAAAAATTGGAAGTCTGAATTCCTTCGTCCCGAAAAGTGGGACACACTATTGTGATTTCACCCATAAAACATATAATTTACAATAAAAAGGGGGAAAATGTGTGTACCTAATACTAATGACAATCAGAAGAGGTCGAAAAAGCTCGAGATATGCCTGATGTAGCACTGGACATCACTGGTTCGCCCTAAGCCCTGGGTCCACAAGATTTCTGATAGTGAAATGTGAAAGTGAAATGGGCCGCCAGAAATATATAAAGAATCCAGCCAAAGGGGTGTTCGGGCGAACACCTACACGTCATTGGGTTCGTGCAAAGGCATGTACCCCCTGTACCCCCTTCGTGCAAACAGGGGGCTTCGAGCGAAGGGGTTAAATTTAATAAATATTTTCAAAACTGAATTTCATTCGTCTCAAAAAGTGGGACACACTACTGTGAGATCACCATGTACCAAACATCATTCTTAACAATGAACTGATACTCTTCCGTCATAGCATCTTACCAAACTTGAAGTTTGGTAACTTCCTCAACATTGGAAGGTTCTGCTTTTATGATCTCGCTCATTAAGGCAACATAATTGGAATACCTGTGAGGTCTTTTGCTTTCTCTGAAGGTCCCTTCTGGTGCAGCATATTTTTCTGCTTCTTGAATCATCTTCCTTGCCCAAATTGGCTTCTTTCGATTTACATTAGTGTTTCTAGGTTCATTGGCAAGATTCATGAATTCAATTTGACCTAAATTTTCCATTTCTTCAAGAGTCTCCCTCTAAATCTCAGGAACATTATCCTCTTCCATGTTTTGAGGTGGTTCTGGATCTTCTGACTCGTGAATGCTTTTGGATTTTTTAAAAGCAACATCTTCCTCAAAGGTAACATCTCTGCTTAGTTCAATTAAATTCTGACCCGGTATGAAGATCCTATAGGCTTTAGATGTTTCACTATAACCTACAAATATTTCCTTTCTATCTGAGGGTTCTAATTTGTATCTTTTCTCTTTGGGTACATGAATGTAGACTAGACAGCCAAAGATTCTCATGTGACTTATGTCAAGTTTAACTCCTGTGAATACTTCTTCAGGGGTTTTGTTATCTAGGAGGGAGTGGGGATATTTATTCTAGATGTATACAAAAGTACTAAAGGCTTCAGCCCAAAAAGAAGTTTCTAGGTTTTGATCATACATCATAGCTCTAGCAGCCTCAACAATAGTTGTATTCTTCCTTTCTACAACCCCATTTTGTTGAGGGTTATAAGGAACTGTGAACTCCCTCCTAATCTCAGCATTAATACAAAAAAAATTGAAGTTTTCTGAAGTATATTCCCCCCAATTATCAGTCCTTAGCTTTTTTTATTTTTTTCCTAGTTATGTTTTCTACTAGAGCCTTAAATTCCTTAAACCTCATAAGAATTGTTTCATACTCTTTATACTTTAAAAAATATATCCTTGTTTTCCTAGAGTAATCATCTACAAAGATAACATAATGCAAAAATCCTCCTATAGATGCTACAGACATGGGTCCCACATAAATCAGAATGAATAAGTTCTAGTACATTTTTAGATTTGCTTTCACTATTGTGAAAAGTGGTTTTAGTGTTCTTCCCTAAAGCACACCCTTTGCAAGTTCCTTCATGGTCTGGTTTGAGCTTTGGAAGACCTGTCACCATTTTCTCCATTGAAGGCAAACCACGAAAAATGGAGATGTCATAGTCTTTTGTGCCAAATTTCACAAGTTTGTAGAGGCATCCATGCCTTACTCCAATAGTGTGAGCCTTCTTGATGTTTGAGTTCTTAGGCAATGCTAGGACTTTACCCTCCATGAAGGTGATTTTATATCCCTTGTCTTCAAATGCTGAAATAGAGACTAGGTTCCTATTGATCCCTGGTACAAATAATACACCTGTGAGTTTAAGAGAGATGCCCAATTTGAGGTTTATGGTGCAAGTCCCAATTCCTTTTACGGGATAGATGGAATCATCCCCAATAGTCACTTCCTCATCCAATTCTTCCACTAAACAATCTAGGTGTTCTCTGAATCCTATAATGTGACGTGATGTCTCACTATCAACCACCCAGGCATTAGGGTTGGATGATACTTTGCTTGATAAGGTTGAGTAGAACACAAATTTCTCAGTATCATTTTCTAGCCTTGCCTTACCAACTTCAGCTATAGAGGTTTGGGGTTTTAATCTATCTAGGCACTTCATAGCATAATGTCCATACTGGTCACATCTGAAGCACTGTACCTTGGACATATCCCTTCTTTTCTTAGATGAGCTTTTGCCTTTGCATCTTTGACCTTCCTCTTGAAGTTCCCTTTCTTACCCTTCTTGTGAAAAATGAGTGTTCAATACATGAATGTCTTCATTTTTAGAGTTTTGACCAATCCCCCTTGTGATTAGTCTAGATTCTTCTTGAATACAATCCATCTTCAATTGATCAAATTTAGGGAGTTTTGAGAGAGCACTTAATCCTTGTATAAATGCTTCCCATTAAGCTAGCCTTCCATTCAAGGCCAACATAGTTAACTCCTTGCTTTCAATAAAATGCCCAATGGTAGAAAGTTAATCCCTCAATTATGTAATCCTCATAAAGTATGATATGATTGATTCTCCTTTATTCATCTTCAAATAATGAAGCTTATGTTTAAGTGATAGCACCCTGCTTGTGTTGTTAATCTCATACATACTTTCTAATGTTGAGAACATTTTGTATGCAGTATCCAATTTAGAAATAATTGGAACTATGTGATCTTAACTGCATCTACCAATAATTGCATGGTCTTGTTATTGTTTATCCATAGGCATTTTTATCCATTATTTATAGGCATAGCGATCTCATTCTCTACAAATGCTTCTAATTAATGTTCTCTTAAAGTGAGCATGATTCTAAATTTCCACGAGACAAAATTAGAGGCTCCTTCAAGACAATCCATGTATCTAACTCCATTTGCCATTTTGAAAAGTGAAATATGAATTTCAAAAATAATACAAATGATAGTTGGATTGTCTTTTGTACCAAATCTGATCGGATCTTCTTTAAAGTTTTGATAAGATTTGTGTGTAGTATTTTAATCTTAATTTCAAATTGTGTAGGTATATATATAATCAAATTGATATAGATATAATTTTTTTGATGAATAGGCTCTTTACTATTAATTAAAAGTTATAAAGTACATATTCACAAAAAAAGGGGTCGGGGGAAAAAGTCACCCCACGAGAGTCAATGCTATTCAGTGGCACAAGACCCAGTGTTATTGTCAATCCTTTCTTCCTCCACCTCCCTGGATTCTTCAGTTTGGTTGGAAGTGGATTGCCCATGGTGAGATTTTCGCTTTTTGGGAATCCCTTTTGCTTTTCAAGCTTCCCCTGTTGATCTCTGGAATGTTGTTCTCAACAAAGTTGAAACAAAACTTGCTTACTGGATTACCAAGCCTCTTTCTTTGGCTGGTAAATTCCAAATTTGTGCTAAGGTTCTTGCCACCACGCATGTTTATTATTCTTCATGCTAGACTCCTTCAAAAGCTTCCTACGGTAAGATGGAAAAGCTTCTTCAGGATTTCTTATGGGCCTCTGGTGTTGACCATCATGGTTTCCATAGAGTCGCCTGGGAATATTGTTGTTTGCCCAAAGCTTCAGGTGGGCTTGGACTTCTTTCTACTCACAAGCAAGGCCTTGCTTTATGTGCCAAGTGGCTCATCAGAGCCATCACAGGAGATGAAGCCTGGAAAATTCTTCTCAGACACTGCATTTCGTCTGGTTTTCCTTCTCACAAGCCGGCCTGGAAAGGGATTGGGTTTCAAACCCTCCTCGTCATGAAAGAGCCTGTTCAGATTCAGGGTTTCTTTGTTGTTAAAAGTATCTGGAAAGCCTAGGAAGCCCTCAAACCTTGGCTTCGTTGGGTTGTAGATGCCTTTAGGGATGGTCTATCCTTTAATCAGCATAACATCTGGTGGTCGCCTCTTTTCCAGATTCAAGGGCGGCCTCTTGCCAAAATGCCAGGTTGCAGTGCTCTCCGCTTTCATAAGCGTGGCATCCGCACTCCTAAGGACATCTTCTCCATAGCTACTTTCAATATCCGCTCTTGGGAAGATACGCAGATACAATTTCATCTTAATCGAATTGATCGTTCAACTTTTGACCTTCTTGTTTCTGCTATACCTCCTCACTTACTTCATAAGCTCGACATTTCTTCTTCCAGGCCTTGGTGGAAAGATTGGAAGTGGTATCTGACGACACCATTTGCCAATTACAAGCCCAAACTTGGTTATTCTTGGTTGGTTCCTCACCTTCCTATGGTTGATACCCTCAACCACTGATGGCATTTGCATTCATCTCATGGTACCTGACAGAACAAATTTCTCACGGTTTGGTTTGCTATCACTGAGCCAAAAATTGCTCATTTTGCTTGGTGTGTTCTCTTCCAAGGCTTACCGCTGGGTGATAGACTCAAACACATGGGAGTCCCCAACCCTAGATGTTCGTTTTGTGGCCTACCGAAGTCTTTCATGCATATCTTTTGGTTCTGCAGAAGAGCTCAACAGTATTGGGCTTGGATTCATGATTTATTTCGGCCTTTGAGGCCAGAGTTTTTTTCCTGGCACATGATCTTGTTGGGAGATTCTCCCAGAAACCCCTTTCAATTTTCCCAAATCTGGCATGCTTTCAGGATGGAGATTCTTTTTACTTTATGGAAAGACAGAAATGTTGTTTTATTTGCTCCCAGCTCTCTTGATACCAGTATATCTATGTACTCTAAAGCTTGTATCTGTAATAATGTGCTTCTACAGATACAAGTTCAGACAGATAAGGTGGCTCTTGAAGTGGCACATCTGCAGGAGCTCTTGCAGCACTAGGGCAATGCCCCTTGTACTGTTGCTCGCGTGTCGCCATACCCTATTTCTGCTAGCAACACCCCTCCTCGCCACCGTCACCGCTCCTCCGACAGGCGGTCTTTCACTCCCCACTCTCAAGCTCGCCCTCGCTCTCCCAGCAAAGGTGTATGGAGGGGTCATTCGGCTTCTCTGCAGCCGCAGCGCAGTGCCTCGGGCTGGGATCTGTCGCCTCCTGGTGTTCTTCCTGTTGTTGGTTCTGACAAGTTTCCTCCCTGGCATTGGCCATTTCGCCTCCCAGAGCGGAGGATGGTGAAATTGCGCAAGATAAAGATAAAGAAGATAATGATGGGTGGTCACTTCCTGACCCCAACCCTAACCCTGTCACTGGGTGGGGTAATCATGATGATCAGGATCCTCCCTCTGTAGCCACTGCTTTGGCTGCATGAGGTTTTTTTTTATGAATAGTTGTTTTTTGTGATATAGATATAATTGAACTCTACACAGTTCAATAATATGAATTATTTATGTTATATCTCACAAGAATGACATTGAATTATTTAAGTCAATATTGATATTCAATATTGAATCTCTCTTTATCAATATTGATATCAATATCAATATGACTTCTTGTTGCTGATAAACTCAAGCTCAATACACAGTTCAATAATATGAATTATTTATGTTATATCTCACAAAAATGACATTGAATTATTTAAGTCAATATTGATATTCAATATTGAATCTCTCTTTATCAATATTGATATCAATATCAATATGACTTCTTGTTGCTGATAAACTCAAGCTCAATCTATATTGAAGACTGAATGTGTGTTGATCAAAATATATCCAAAAATGATTTTGATGTGATATAAATATCATCCAAGGTCTCATGAGGAGACATATCTTCGTGAGATCTTATGTCTCAAGAAGAGATGTGTCTCTTCGTGAGACTAATCTTAATACCGTGTAATACAAAGTAATCGGCTTTGAGTTTGTATAATATTGATCTGCATTATGAGGTGGTCAATACCAATATCAACTAGAGATAATATTAACATCGGCTTGCAATATATTATTCGATATCATTATCAACTTTGTGATTATATTGTTATCGACCTGTAATATATGACAGTTGATATCATTATCGACTTTGTAATATGTGATAATTGTTATCATTATGTATGATAGTTGTTGTTGTTAATGATAACTATAATAGTTATCGGTAACGATAACTATAATAGTTATTGATAATTATACCTACTATCATATCAGTCATAAACAATTACAAGTTTGATAACAATTTTCAGTGAATTCTAAAAACAACGATAACATATATAATAATAATAACATATAATATTATATTGTGATGTTTACATAATCATAATATAATATTGTATGTATAATAAGATGTTATCTAATGGAGGATAGATATCAAATGCTTAAGGTTGATAGGTCAATTGAGCATTTGATTTCATCAATTAGAATAATCTGACCGAAGCTACAAGACATTAACAAATAGCAATTGATTATATGACATTTTTTCCAATTAATGTTCATATGAACTAGGGCAAAGTAGATGGCATCTTGTTTCTATTGTTTTGTCAATTAGTGAATTCTAGTTTCTTATGGGTAGACAGGCCTCGACTTTTAACTGGTTAGTCACTTTACAATCTCAAATCTCAATCAAGGTCTTCTATGTTGGTCGTACTACAATCTCAATGCGCTAGTTCACAACCATACTCAGTTAATTTAAAGTAAAAAGATACGGTACTTTGACAAAAAAATATTTATAAATCTAAATAAAATGTTCTACAATACAATTTCAAGACACTGGCAGAAGAGATCTCACTTAAAAATTTACTCTTCATTAACCCTCATGACAAGAATGACACTATTCAAGCCCCAATAATATCTCTCATAACCTATTCATCATCAAATCTTTTTCCTTCTAATATTTATTTGTCATTTTATTTTTTAAAAAAACTTTCATATTTAAAAAAAAAACTATCCCTGAAATATTTAAAACTATGCAAAACCAAATTGTTAATTGTGTGGTACGATTTTTAGCAAATAGGATCACATACCTAGAAAATTCTGTAAAATGAGAACCATATACCCAATAGATCTTCTCAACTCTTTTGCACAACAATCCCCTGATTTGCCATTTTTTTTATATAAGCATCATAATTAAATGAGAAAAGCGGGATCAAAATATATCTTAAATACTCTGTAGACTAAAGATTACCTTTTTTTCTTCTGAATCTATCAAAGTTCTCTTCTGCCATCTCCACCACTTTAGGCACATCTCTAACCCAAGATATCGATCCATTTCCTGCAATTTTTACATGTTATCAGATTTGAATAAGAAATGACAAATTTAGATGTTACCATTTTCTTCTCCAAATTCCTATCACTTTGCTCTTAAAAACCAGAGAAGTCCTCTAATTTATTATTATTATTAGCTAAAGCATATTCTTTTCCTTTCTTGTACCAGACAATAAAAATGTTTGCAACTTTCAAAGACTTTTCTAAAACAACATTTTCAATATGGCAGCATAGTCTATTATCAATTTACCATTTAACACCTCCCATGCGTAACTTTTAATTTTATTGCATTGAGATAAAAGCAAATAGAACGACACTTTCTCATCTTTCACTTTAACCTTTATCAATAGCCATCCATAAGTATTGGTTTTTTTCGAGTAGTTAAACATTATATAGTATGCTTTTATTAAACAATGGGAAATAATCTCATGACTGAATCTGCCAAAAAGAAAAGATTCTAAATAACTTTATTAAATTTTTCGAGTAGTTTAAACATTATATAGTATGCTTTTATTAAACAATGGGATAACAATAATCTCATGACTGGATCTGCCAAAAAGAAAAGATTCTAAATAACTTTATTAAAGCAAACATCAGCATTATTTTAAACCATTTTGAGGGATATCCTATAAATATAATATAAAACAACAGAAAATAGGAGATCAATCAATGGGTAAAATCCAGTGATATATTTACCATAAACCTGAACATAGACATTACATATTATGTAATGTCAGTTTCAGTAAAGAGCTTTTCAATTGTATTGTTGAATGGTTCATTCTGTATCTTGTCGTAGAAAGAAAATGTACCACTGATATTTTTATGTATTCTATATATGTTATCTAATTATGTGGATTATAATTTGAAATATATTACATTCCAATATTTAATTTAACTCATTTTTGTATAGAAACTAGCACAAGCCTGAATTGGAGGCTAACTTTTATTGCACTCATTCTTATACCTTAAAGGCTTAAACTGAATTTCAGATGTGATCTTCCCTTTTCACATTATTGTGACCATAGGTCCATCCTTATTTTTTTTCCCTCTCTATTCAAAACAAACTCATTTACAAAATTTGGACCATTAATTTAAGCAAAAATTTTAAATTGAATTTTCAGAGCATGGTAGGACATTACTTAATCCATTTAGAGAGCTTGAAAATCACATTAGATTATATCAAGAACATTGCCCAACACTACATTTACATTCTACACCTAATATACTACACTTCAAAATATCAAGAACATTGCCCAGCACTACATTCAGATTCTGCACCTAGGATAAACATTCTGCATAACCTCTCTTATGTCTTGAAAGATTAATATTTCACCCCTATCGCAACAAATCCCTAATAAAGGCACCACACTGGTTCCGAAACAAAAGTAGACATAATCAGGCACTACTGGATTGCACCATGTTCTGAAGCAGAGTAGACAGCAGGGACTAATGGGTGATAAAATTTGTTCTATATATTAAAGATATAATATTCCCACAATTCATAATATTGAATACAAATTACAAACTATTCTTATCCCCAAATCAACAAAATGAGTTAAGCTCCTGCCTGGAACAATAGCGGAAGACCTGACGTTAACCAGTGATTAAAATATTTTTTTCTTCGAATCGGTAACACGGTAACAGCACTACCACTAAAGTCACGCTCCAGGAAGAGCTCCTTGCCCTGTAATCTGAAGCAACTCTTTGTGGAATTCAATTACATAACTATTTGAGAAGTGTAGCCATTAAACAACCCAGCTTTGCGCTTGGATAATATTGTCCCTTCAAATCTAGATTCCATGCCATCAGGAACCTTAAATAGATATACTCTAACTCGAAATAGATATATTTATCCCTTCAAATCTAGATTTCATGCCACAATTGAAAGACTTGCATAAGAATTTTCTGAAGCTTCTACACAAACTCTGTCAAGCTGCTCAAAATGTTGTTGCAAAGACGTATGGGCAGAGTGCAAAAACAAATAATCTATCGCATAATCATAATATGATTTTCATTTCATCAACTAAACTGACAATCTTAAATTAATGTCGGAAAACAGAGCTGAGAAATTATAACATTTAGTGCTTTTTAGGTTTTTGTTCTCTAAAAGTTTTGGGCACTGGGCTCGAATGTCCTCGAAACTTCCCATTCTTGAGCTTCTGAAATGTCTTTTAGTTGCAAGGGATGAACTATAAATACTGAGCAGGTACGCTGGTAGTTTCAACATAAACTGAATCAAACACCAAATCATTATATCCATAACGCACACTTCTCTCAGACTATCCCATAACATCATCCATCCAAGCTACGTGTAGCGTGATTTCAACACTAGAATAGAGTTTTCATTATAAACTCCATACACGGATCCTTAATCACTCTGCCTTCAACTGATATTTAGATTACGCTTTAGGCCTATGAGACTTCTAACTTCGTTAGAAAACCCCTTGATAACATTGCAAAAGCTCTGTGATGCTTGGAAACCTATTACACCTAATACATGGTCTTGGTCCTGTGTTGTATGCATTGTTATGATTCTTTACACTTTGATAATGCCACTAGAACGTGTTGACTATTTACATGAACTTTACAACAATACAAATATAATATCTCATCCACAGTGTTTTATACAAACTTAACAGCAATACAATCATGATATCTTACCCGTGGTGTTTATGTTGCGTAGATTTCACATGAATGGAACATTTACAGTACATTCATCTATATACATTTCATCTGTCATTATCTCAAAGAAATTCTGATTAACACATGCACTTGAATTCATTATCGCTGTTTATAGCCTCTTTTATGCGCTTATGTTGCGTAGATTCCACATGCATGGAACATTTACAGTATATTCATCTGTATACATTTCATCTGTCATTATTGTTAAGTCTGTTTTCCTCGTACGCACTGCACCGTACGGAGTCAACTGTACGGCACCGTACGGCAGGTTTTCCCTTCGCCTATTTTCACTCCTACCGCACCGTACAGCAGTAACATTTCTCCTTCAATGCACCGTACGGTGGAGGACCATACGGCAAAGGCCGGAGGATGACAGAAGGTGGAGGACTGTACAGCAAAGACCACCGTACGGTGGAAATAATATGTGAACCGTACGGTAGAGACACCGTGCGGTGAGGAGAAGGTGCCTGCGCGAGAGGATGTGTCTCACGGTACGGATAGATCACCGTACGACAGAGACAATCTCACCGTACAGCGAAGGGAGAAGTTACTCGACGGAGGTAATCACCTGGAGGTAGTCACCTGGAGGTAATCACCCGGAGGTAAAAGGTCACCCGGAGGTAATCACCCGACGGAGTCAAAAGTGCCGAAGGGAGTGTCCGAGACGAAGGGAGAAGTTACCCGACGGAGGTAAACATGCCGAAGGGAGAAGTTACCCGATGGAGGTAAAAGTGCCGAAGGAGATGTTACCGTGTGTGTCAGACGGTTGGTAGACAACTGTTTTGCCGGTAACAGTTCTTGTACCGAATTCTGTAACGAATTGCAGTGTGCATAAATGGCTGCAAGATTCGTGAAGAATAGTATGGTTGTAATATCAGGTTGATTGTAACACAATCTGAGCCTGTGAACCTGTACGAAAAACTAGAAATTTTGTATGTAATTGTTTACTGTAATACAAAGTTGCTCGGGGGTTTTTCGGTGGTGGGTTTTTTCCCGTAAGGGTTTCCCACGTAAATTTTTGTCTCATGTGTTTTATCTTGTGTGTCTTTATTTTCTCTGTTCTTATTTTTCCTATGCATCTCAATAGATTTGATCGTTATATAATTTCCCCTGTAAATTGACATTTGGAAGGCGTTTCCGCAAGTAGCTTTCCTAACAAGTGGTATCAGAGCCAGACCCATTACCATTATTCTGTTGGATAGGGTTGGTTGTTTG
>MU226051.1:482754-494420 GCA_018584345.1 Thuja plicata | reverse complement strand
TCAGGAGGATGATTTACCCAAGTTATATTGATTGAATTTGAATTTGTATGGAAGTGAATGGACAAGAGACTACTAAAACTCTCCAAGTGTGTTATCAAAGGATCTAAAGGTTTATCTTCTCAACAAGTACAGTTTCTAGCTCACCAACTCCAAGCAAGGTCACTTGTGAAACCAAAGATTACTAGTTCAAGAGGCCAAAATGCAAGAATCCAAAGTGTAAACATGCTTCTAATAGTGGGGTAAGTGACCTAATCTGACCTAGATCAACCCAAAAGACTGAAAATGACAGGATAGCAAAAAATGAGCAAGTTGACAGTTTGACACTTAAGGATGCAGATTTGTTGATCATTTTGGTGTTTGTCTTAATGTTTGGGTGTATGTTTTGATCTTTCACTCACGCAAGACACATCAAGCAGATTGTTTATTGTAAAAGAAACAGTCACATCACAACCTAGGTAAGCCAGGACAATATCTGTTGAATTCCCACTTGAACTGAAGTTCAGCCACGCTTACTCATAGTGGACAACTTAGAAGCTTGGAGGCACGGGCTCTTCCTTACATGTGCACTCACTTCTCAGGCACACCAAGCTTCAAATCCCAAGAGAATTGCTTCCCAAAGGACTGTTGTCTCTACCAAGAGTCATGAAAATGTGGGATGTCTTAGTCTGTCTCTGACCTTCCGTGCCAATAGATAGAGGGTTTTTGGTCATGTTGACAGGAATTTGGTGTCCGGGTCCGCCAACAGTCATAAGTTGTCACCGGGTACCGGGGTACCGGCCAACTCTGCCTGCAAAAGGTTATCTGGGGAAGTGAAATCCCCCAGGCCTCCAAGCACCTGGGTGTCGGGTCATGACGGTGCGGGGCTCGGTTGGGAGAAGTGACTGTTTTCGAGGGGGACAGATGGTTTTTTCAACTCATTCTCTCTAGAGATTCAGGAAGGTGAGGTTTCTCCAAGCATTCTACACTTAGCAAATAAAACTGAAAAAAATCCTGCAAGGTCAGAAGTACTTCATCTATCTATAGTTATGCTCAAACATTCGAAACATCAATAATGCTCTGATATACCACACTAAATACCGAAGAAATACACAACCATCAGTTCATATTTTGTCAGTAGCAAGGGAGAAGAGGTTGTTAATCTACTTAAAGTATCAGAGTAGAAGACATAAGGAACATAAAACATAAAATACCATTAACTCAGAAGTTTGAATGCCAACAATGTCATTGCAAAAAAATCTCCCTTCTTCATTAATATTTCTTCCAGCAAGCACTGGTGCGTGATACAATGGTGGCTCCAGGGGAGCGTCTAACTATTGGAAGGTAAAACAACAGATCATTGAGCTCTGCAACTGAAATGAAAATACTACTTCTTTATTACTATGGACTGCAAAATCATCAATTTTGCCGACCCTTGGAAAAGGGCCGGATTTACTATTTATACACATTCACATCTAACCCTAACCCTAACCCTATTTTTACATTATACTGTACAATAGAATACATTATCCGATGGCCGGTACTACCTACGCCACCCTACAAAAGGCCTTGAGATAGAATAGGCCTGACATGTCAGAAGAATAAGACAAGAAGATGGAGTGGAAGAATCAGCTTTGAGAAGAGAGCCGCGAAAGAGAAGAAGGAAATCCGATCCCCCGGGGATCGAGGCTACATGCCTCATAAATGGGAAATGCGGCGCCCTGTCTCTAATGTGCCAGGTGTGTATCTGAAGCGACGCCTCGAGAAGATCGTCTGTTAGAAGACCATTGTTGATTCAACGTGCCCTGATGTAGCCAACTACCTTCTGATAGTCTTCAACAACCTGTAGACACCCTAAAATGGACAGGCTTGCGACTTTACATTAAAAACACTAATTTTCATCTATTAATTAATGGTTTTTTAATCATTAATTAATCATCTATTTTCCTCTAAATTCATTCCCCAAATCATCTAATCAAATTNNNAAAATTAATTAAATAATTAATTTTATTTAATTAAATAGCTTTAATTGATTAATTACCATTAATTGATTAATTAAACTCAATTTCCTATAGTTTAAATTTAAATATTTAAACTTACTAATTAAATTCTTCC
Source organism: Thuja plicata (assembly GCA_018584345.1). Classification (NCBI taxonomy): domain Eukaryota; kingdom Viridiplantae; phylum Streptophyta; class Pinopsida; order Cupressales; family Cupressaceae; genus Thuja; species Thuja plicata. Next base: position 492,329 of record MU226051.1, on the reverse strand, counting down.
AACTAAATTAATTTAATTTCATCAAATAAAGCAATTCTTAATCAAAAAGAATTTAATTATCTCACATGTTGAAAACAACTATTAAATAAATGAATTAAATATTCATTTATCTTCAAAGAGATAGCTCCAATCAGATCACATGGGTTACTCCAACCATCTCTCCAGTCCACATGGGTAACTTCACCCACCTCTTCAGTTCAAAAAGGTAACTCATATAGCTCTTCAGTTAACCAAACTCTATCTCCTCTTTACCAAATAAAGAGGTGGAGTTTACTGAGGACCTCTTCTGTTCCTTTTGATCTCAACCGTTCATCTCCCTATCTCTGGGATTGATCTCCACCATTCATTTCATCACCAATTCCTATATAATAAACCCTTCATAACCATTTGAAGGATCCAGGATTTCAAGCTCTCGTGCGCCATTACTATATCGGTTTTGTTCTAGCATTCAAGCCATCTTGCGATCACACACACTCATTTCAATTAGCAAATTCTCGACGCTTCTCAAATCATAGATGCTGCCCCGCCAATACTGAGCATCAAGAACAACATTCTGGAAGGAGTAGAGAGACACAATAGAAGCTTCAAGCATCGTGGTGTTTGCATTTATTTGTCTTCATTTCTCTTGCTTGTACATTTTATTGCTTACGTTTCTATTATTCGTTTAGTAGTCATTACATACTTGATTTGCATTCATTTGTGAAAACCTGTGCTGCTAACCCTCGCCTTTGGAAAGCTGTGGGAATCGAAGAAAGAGAGAGAGGCGTTACATTTTTGGTGAACCCGACGTGAATCAAATAGCCCAAATATTTCTTGCAGACGAAGAAATGGATTGATCAACCACGGCCATACGGTCATAAAATTAAAAATCACACTTTTCTTCGATATCTGTACTATTTCGCAATCGCTCGTATTCTACCGCAATTGTCTATAATGTGCCGCAATCGACTGGTTTAATACCGCAATCGATTGCAGGATTTCACAGTTGTTCTACCCATTTCTTGTCTTATTCTTCTGGTATTTTGCTGCAATCATCAGATCTGTTCTGCAATTGAAAGGATTCTGTTGTATTTGACTGATCCGTGCCGCAATTAACAGCATTTTGCCGCAGTTGCCAGTGCTTTGCCGCAGTTGAGAGATAATTACCGCAGTTGCAAGATAGTTGCCGCAATCGCAGGAAATATAGCAAATATCAGATTCCAATCTTCTAACTATCTGCTGTTAAATTGATATTTTTCTTGGTTTATGTGCAGGATCGTGTCAAAGTCACCAAAGACAGAAAAGGGTAAGTTAGGTAAGCATCATTTGTTATTTTCAAAGTTACTTATATCCTCATTTTGCAAAATAATCCTTTTTGGTACTAACCTGTCTAAACAACACAAATCTAAAAGGAATTCATTTTTTCAATTTGGGTCTAAAAAGAACAGTGCTTGCAAAACATTTCACACCTCATATTTTGGATTTGGGCTTAAAATTGACATGAGGATATAGAATTGAACAAAGGCAAAAAACTCTCATTTTGGTGCAATAAAATTGAACAAAGCAATCAACACTTCATTTTGGGGCTTAAAATTGAACATTTATGCCTGTATTGTGGTGTAGATTAGTTCACATTTCAAATTCAGAGCTTAATCAATTTACCTCGTGTCTTGAGTTTTGGGTGCACTTGCACAAACTGTTAGATTACAAACTTTTGTACTTTTCTAGAAAGGCCTGTCCGAGGAATGCGCTTCTTCCTCGGAGGACGATCTTAAACCGGTAATCCTTCTAATCGGTATATAAACAAGGAGCAAACCAAAGTTTTGTCTTATCTAGCCAAGCTCGGGCAAGGTGTGTTGACAATAGTCTGGATCGGGTGAATATCCCTAAGGAGCCAGCGTGGTCAATTAGGCTCTTAAGTGAGTCACGCATGTACAAACCGATTGGAGAGACACCACGGACCCTTATTACAACCTGGTTAATTAGAGACCACCTATTTTACCTCCAAACAGATACCTTATTATAGTGCAAGGGGTTGCAGAGTTTCCCCCCAAGATTCCCAACATATGTGTCCCACAGTATTTGTGTAGTGAAAGAGATCTTCACTTCATGGAAACAATACCTGGAAACGGCAAAAACACGAGCACCTATGTCATGGATCTTCATGTCCTAGTAGCGTGACAATTGTTGTGTGAGCTAACGGACATTCAAGTATTTGGCCTATAACATTGTATTCTGAAGCCAATTTGACCTAGATTAATTTTTTTTGTTCATTGTTGACCTTGTGAAAACCTTGTAGCTTGAAAAAGTTGTAGAACATACACTCTTCAAATCTTCATTCTCAAAACACTGTGTCTATTGTGCTTGTTTCTTTGTTCAGTTTCTGAAAAATGTACAACAACAACATCCAAACTGTCAAAACAAGTCAAACGTATTAAAAGTCTAGGGTGTCAAAGTCAACTATCTTGCTTATCTGAAGCATTGTTCCAGAAAGTTCAAAAAAATCAAGCAGTGATACTTACCCTTTAGTCTTTTTTTAGATTGCTCCCATTTTTCTGCAATTGCCCGCATCAGGCCGTAATTGAAGGAATTTTGTCGTAGTTGAGCTATTTATTACCGTAATCATTTCATTTAGTACCGCAATCGGTTATAAATTACCGCAATCGACCTGTCATTTTACCGCAATCGGTAAAATAGTGCCGCAATCGCTCAGATATACTATATTCCTGTTCTAAACTTGAAACCTTGAAAGAATCCTTCATTTTGTGTCTATACTAGTGTCTATCCCAGGAAAATGCGAAAAACATTGTGTGAATCTCTAAACACTAAAGATTACCCTTTCTTTGTAGAAGCACGACTACTATTAAAAGCATTGTTAGTTCAAAAGTTCAGACTCGACATATCTTGATCTCATCTTTTCAAATATCATCATCTTTTTCAAAGTGACTTTGTCCAAGACAAAGGTCAGCATATACTATCTTTTATCATCACAACTTTGAGATCAAGTTATATCAAAATCTGTCCTTAGAATTACTTTTGTTCCAAACATAACTTTGACTTCCTCAAGAAAAGATCTTCTTTCTTGTTTTCTTTATATCACTTGTTTCAGTTACAAAACCTGGACCACACGATGTCTTAGACACCTCATGACGGGCCTTACACAAGGTCTAAAGCTAGAACTCAACCAGATGAGTCCTATATCAACCGTTTCGCCGCATGGGAGATAGAGCAAGAAAATGATCCATTTGCAAATACAAGTCCTACCCTATTCATTGAACAGCCCCGTGGGGCAGCCTTTTTCCAAGATATCACAGAGGAAGAACTTGATGATGTGGAGCAAGATGCTTATTCCACAAAAGTAGTTGACGCTATAGTAGGGAGGAATCCTGAACATTACTTGGCCATGCTCATAAAGAAGGGATTCAAACTCCCCGCTGAATTCAGCGTATCAACAATATGGCCCGAAAACCCTCTCACAGGTCAAAGTACTACCCACACTTCACAGATGCTACCAGTTGTGTCACCGATCTTCCCACCTTTGATATTACCCACTGTGACACAGACTGTATCCAATCAAGACCAAAATCAGGCTAGCACATCATCTACTCAATGCATGACAGGCTCGTAGATAAGTGTACCCATGGTCACTAGTGTGCCTCCACCATTGGTCTCATGGCCAGGGCAATCCAGCACTCATGCTATACCTTCTTTCCAAGCAAACCCAAACTACGTTGAAACTATGTCGCTGCTACAATCAATCCACACTAGTCATGGGATCACTACTTCATGCCCGCAGGGATCTATCTCTGCAAGAACGACTTACAGTCAAGGCCCGCCCATGACTACATCTTTCCCCATACAACCCCCGCAATAGCAACCTCAGCTTCAGTTTCCCATACAACCCCCGCAACAGCAACCTCAGCTTCAGTTTCCCATACAACCCCCGCAACAACAACCTCAGCTTCAGTTGCCCATACAACCCCCGCAACAGCAACCCCATTTTCAATTACCCATCCAACCTCAGCAGCAGCATTACCAACCCCAACAATTTCAAACCCAGTTTCAATCGCAAACATAAACACATCACGACACACCATGGGCTACTCATATGCCCACATTCACAAATCACCCGGTGGGGAATTAGTATCAAGTCCCTAGGATGAAATCTTACATTCCTACTCAAGGGACACAGAGGCGCAGCCTCATACCCACCACAACACAAAGGATCGTTGCTCGTCAGCCGCAAAATCAGAGAGACATGTTGATGCAACAAATGCAAAACCTTCAAACCCAAATGATGGATATGCAAAATCAGGGGCACACAAAATCCTACACCGCAAAGGATTTATACCCATACCCCTTTGACCACTCGCTTCACATGTCTCCATTTCCCAACCATTTCTTAGTACCAAAGTTTAACAAGTATAGGGGCACTACAAACCTTATTGAACACATACGAGAATTCTTTGCTAGTTGTGTCGAAGTCGCGCATGATGAAACGTATTTAATGTGACTATTCCCACAAAGCTTGGCCGGTCTAGCAATGGAGTGGTTCTCACATTTACCCCACGACATTCAGTCTTGGGGAGAATTGGCTGAAAAGTTCATAGCCCATTTCCATCATAACATCGAGCGTAAGGTCAGCATCAAGGACCTTTGTGACATTAAACAGAAAGATGGAGAATCCTTTGTAAAATTCCTACTAAGATGGAGGAATACGGAAAACCCTATTACATATGATGTGCCCGAACAAGACTTAATAGTCATGTTTGTTGACAATCTCATCCTAGACATGTCATTTACAATGAAACTACAGCTAGGTCCAAACTTTACACAACTCATCGAAAGAGGAGTTTGTTGTGAGCAGAACTTGGTCAAAAGAGGAATCCTTGCAGATCCCACACAAACGAATACAAATAAGAATGCAACGGATAAAGCTAAATGGTGGAACAAGAACAAAAATGTCACTAACGATGGTGTCATTGATGTAAAGACAATTAACTACGCACAACCAAAGGTGTCACTGCACGACACACCTGTGGCCAACCAAAAACCCACAGGACCCACTCAACCGACATACATCCAAAACCAACCCCCTCCGGTACAAGCGGCCGCTGTGTCAATTAATCAGCAGCAGAATCAACGCAGACCACGGTTCCAATTCCAGCAAAGAGATTTCACACCATTGGGAGAGCTGATAGAATCAGCTTTACACAAGTTGATACAAACAAACACTATCACTCTCCCAAAAATCAGGGATTTTGAACTAGAAGAAAACAAGCCAAGGTGGTTTAACGATAAAGAATTCTGTGAATTTCATCGGGTAAAAGGACATAAAACATCCAACTATTACCGATTGAAACATGATATCCAAGATCTAATTGACACAAAGACCATTGATGTGACCAATACTCAAACCCAGGGAACAACTGATCACACCATTTTTAATGATACCTTTCAGGATCACAACAAGGGAAAAGCTTCTGGATCTGGTGGACCAGTAAAGCAAGTTAATTACACCTATGCCAACAATGATAACACTATAAATTGCCTCAATCCTTCAGATAGCCATGTGGCTACAATCACTATCAGAGACCAAGGTAATAAGTGTGCTGTAACAACGCGTCGCGCCAGAGTCATCTTGTAAGGAATCCCATCCTCTTCCACTACGCAGTCAAATCCCATAGCAAACCCAGATCCACAAATGAGCATAGTGGACCAGCTCAAGCGCACACCTGCCCAAATCTCCATGTTCGATCTATTGCGCATATCTCCTCAGCATAAGCTAGCACTTGACCAAGCACTTCAGAATACAGCTGTCCCAAGGGACATAACACCTAAGAGCTTCCAAACCATGGTCAACCACATAACCGCTAACAAACATGCCACATTCACAGATAATGATGTGCCTCCGCATAAACCCCTGCATAATGATCCTCTACACTTACTTGTCCATATCCATAAAAGCGCAGTCTAAAGGGTCCTTGTTGATGGTGGAGCTGGATTAAACATATGTACTCTAAAATTAATCAAACAACTGGGTTATTCAAAATCAAGCATTGATGTCACAAGGAGAATAAACATCAGAGCTTATGATGAAGAGGAAAGGTCCTCCAAAGGAATTATTATTCTGCCTGTCAGAATTGGTCCGGTGATCAAAAACACACCCTTCCAAATCTTAGATCTTGAGTTGGGATACAACATGTTACTAGGGAGACCTTGGATAAATGAAATGCAAGCTGTACCTTCAACATACCATCAATGCATTAAGTTTCCTCACCAGGGAGAAGAGATCATCATAGAAGGGGATCCCAATCCATTCCAATACTACAATATGGTCCAAATAAGCACTGATAACCAAGTGCCTTCAAACCAAGATGCTAGCATCCCGTCCTCTTCAGAATCGAATCCCAAGGATGTCACACGAGCAGCGGGAAAGATTGTTATTAACCAGGATGCAAGTAATCCACCCCCTTCATATTCAAAACTTAAGGATATCACACAAAAAGCAAGCAAGATATCCATCACAGACAAGGGCTGTGGTGAATACAGATATGAGGAGGCTTTTACTATCACACACATGCCTCAAAGCACAAGAAGTTATGGAATGCCACAATCGGTTGTTGTAACAGAAACTCCGCAGCCTGTTCTATTCAGATGTCCACCCACTACCTTTGTCCGATGGGGAGACATAGCTGAAGAGAATCCTTTTCAACAAGACATCAACACCTGGTTATATCGAGACACCCCTGAGACAATATGACCACCACTACCCTTGGAAAACTACGGAAATGGTTACACAATGATTCAAAGATTTGGGTACGATGGTACAACTGGCCTGGGGGCAAGGCAACAGGGTATATATGAATTGCCTCTTCCACCAACATAGATAAATACAAGAGGATTGGGATATGGACAACAAAGCACCAGTCCTGTGATTCAAGTAAATCAGGAACAAGTGGAAGAAATGCACTGGGGGCACAACACAGAGCATGTCCTAATAAGCAACATATTAGCGCAGTTGTTGCCCACTGAAGAGGGAACCACACAATCCCTAATAAACCTTCACATAGAAATCGATGATACCCAAGGAAGTGAGACATCGGATGAACATTCTATAGAGACTGACTCCCATGACTACAAGTGGAGATCCCTTCATGACTTCGAACCATCACTCCCGGATTACTCTCCTCTGTTAGACATTGTTATTAATCTTGCAGACCTATTTGACCAATTGACCATATATGAACAACCATGTATAAACAAACATATCATTCATCAGACCTCTAGTGGTGCGTCCACATCACGGTCCAATTTCGTAGGTACCATATCAGTGGTCCCCTCCAGTCAATCAAAGCCAAACAATAGTGAAAGTGTCTGTTTGGTACACCCTAAGCTAATAGAGTGGGATCAACAAGGACCACTTGATCTAGATGTCTTCAAAAATGATGAGGCTATAGCTCATTTCATGGGACTAAGGGAAGGCATCCCATCAGGAGATCACAAAGCAGGATTCTCCTTTAATATAGACAACGCAAAATATTTTGGGGAGGAAGCACCTCTTTCCAGTCCACAAACAAAAAAAGAAAAGAATGGTAAAAATTTAAAACAAGACGTATCTTCTAGCGAAAACCTCGCTGAGGCGCTAGAAGATGGAAAGAAGGAACTCCTCCCCTTAACAGAGGATAAATCAGCCTTACTAGCAGAAGAGATAGAGGAAGTTAACTTGGGGGATGACAAGAACCCAAAGAACATATACCTGGCGAAATCACTCACTCCTGAGGAGAGAGAGCAATTTATCAGTTTCTTCAAAGCATGTATGATCAATTTTGCATGGTCTTACTCAGATATGCTAGGGCTGGATCCAGAGTTAGTATTGCATCATCTCCCATTGCTACTCAATGCAAAACCTGTCAAACAGAAGCTAAGAAAGATGCACCCTCACATGGCATTACTAGTGAAAGCAGAATTAAAAAAGATCTTGGATGCTAAATTCACAAGAGCCATACCATATGCAGATTAGATATCTAATCTGGTACCAGTTACAAAACACAGTGGTCAAATATGAATTTGCACAGATTTCAGGGATCTCAACATAGCATGTCCCAAGGATGACTTCCCTCTACCAAATATTGACATGATAGTAGACCTAACTGCGGGACATCAAATGCTATCCCTCGTGGATGGTTTTTCAGGTTACAATCAGATAAGGATAGCACCAAAGGACCAACACAAGACAACTTTCACATGTCCATGGGGCATGTATTGCTGGAATGTCATGCCATTTGGTCTAAAGAATGTTGGAGCTACATACCAAAGGGCTATGACAACTATCTTTCATGATCTCATCCACAAAATAATGGAAGATTATGTGGATGACATACTAGCAAAGTCTGTACTTTGAAAAGATCACCTACAGGTTTTGGGACCCATCTTTGATAGAATGCAAGAGTTCAAAGTCCATCTAAACCCAAAGAAGTGTGCTTTCGGTGTCACAGTAGGCAAGTTACTTGGATTCATAGTATCACACAGAGAGATCGAGGTAGACCCAGCAAAGGTCAAAGCAATATTGGAGATGCCTCCACCCTCGAACCTGAGACAATTACGGGGATTACAAGAAAGGCTACAATCAATCAGACGGTTTATAGCTCAACTGGCAGACAAATGTCACCCATTCCAGCATCTGTTGCATAAAGACATCAAGCTCATATGGACAGAGCAATGTGAACATGCATTTTAGATATTCAAAAACTACCTTCTTAAGTCACCAATATTGGTACCACCAGTACAGGGTAGACCATTGCTTCTGTACATCTCAGCAACAGAATCAGTGTTAGGGGTACTATTGGCACAACATGATGACAAAGGGAAAGAAAGGGCCATCTACTACCTAAGCAGGACTTTGGTGGGATATGAGTTAAACTACACACCGATCGAGAAGTCATGCCTGGCAGTTGTTTTCTCTTCCCAGAAGCTGAGACACTACATGCTAAGCCACCAGACAAAGCTGATAGCACATATTGATCCTCTCAAGTACCTCCTGAGTAAAGAAACACTCACTGGATGACTGGCCAAATGGGTAATGATCCTAAGCAAGTTCGACATTGAATACGTAGACAGAAAGGCTATCAAGGGACAAGTGATCGTAGATCAACTAGCAGAGGCGCCTATCTAGGACCATCAGCCCATTATATCTGACTTTCCTGATGAATCCATCATGACACTACAACCAGTGATCGAGGTATGGTAGCTCTATTTTGATGGATCATGTACAAACCATGGTGCGGGGGCAGGGATAGTGCTCATTACCCCAGACAATGATACAATTCCAAAGTCCTTTAGACTCAATTTCCCGTGCACCAACAACATAGCAGAATATGAGGCACTGGTAATTGGTCTAAAGATAGCAATCTAATGGAGAATCAAGAACCTGAAAGTCTTTGGAGACTCGCATTTGGTTATTAGCCAGGTCAAAAATGATTATATGACCAAAGATGAGAAGCTCATACCATATAGAGAACAAATGGAACGACTACGAACCAAGTTTCATTACATACTCTTTGAACAAGTACCAAGAGCACGGAACAAAGTGGCAG
>MU226051.1:462842-478235 GCA_018584345.1 Thuja plicata | reverse complement strand
AAAAAGAATTCAATTATCTCACATGTTGAAAATAATTATTAAATAAATGAATTAAATATTCATTTATCTTCAAAGAGATAACTCCAATCAGATCACGTGGGTTACTCCACCCATCTCTCCAGTCCACATGGGTAACTTCACCCACCTCTTCAGTTCAAAAAGGTAACTCATGAATAGCTCTTCAGTTAACCAAACTCTATCTCCTCTTTACCAAATAAAGAGGTGGAGTTTACTGAGGACCTCTTCTGTTCCTTTTGATCTCAACCGTTCATCTCCCTATCTCTGGGATTGATCTCCACCATTCATTTCATCACCAATTCCTATATAATAAACCCTTCATAACCATTTGAAGGATCCAGGATTTCAAGCTCTCGTGTGCCATTACTATATCGGTTTTATTCTAGCATTCAAGCCATCTTGCGATCACACACACTCATTTCAATTAGCAAATTCTCGACGCTTCTCAAGTCATAGACGCTGCCCCGCCAATACTGAGCATCAAGAACAACATTTCAGAAGGAGTAGAGAGAGACAATAGAAGCTTCAAGCATCGTGAGGTTTGCATTTATTTGTCTTCCTTTCTCTTACTTGTACATTTTATTGCTTACATTTCTGTTATTCATTTAGTAGTCATTACATACTTGATTTGCATTCATTTGTGAAAACCTGTGCTGCTAACCCTCGCCTTTGGAAAGCTATGGGAATCAAAGAAAGAGAGAGAGGCGTTACACAACCTTTATTAACTGCTTGAAAATGACCAGTCGGCCTCGGGGACCGGGACACATATCACTTGAAAGAATACAAAATTTAGGATCCGGGACTCCGGGATCTGGGGACTTACGTTCCAAAAGAATAAAGAATATCAAATGTTTAAATTATCCCCGGCCCCCGGAGAAACTTTATTTTTGTTTGTTGTCGTTGAAGGCCTGGAGGAGGTGGGAGATACCATCTTCATCAATATCCTTCAGCCCGGCCCTTCGGTACCTAGCCACCTCAATTTGTTCCCCCAAGTCTGGAACATTCCCCTTAAATTCATCGGCCATTTTTGCCGCGTCGTGACCACTAAGCACCATATGAGTTAACCTCATCATTTGAGCACCATCTATTTCCTCCGAGGACTGATATCGGGACTCCATCATTTCATCAAACTTCCCCAAAACTGAATCCTCCGGCGTACACATATCTATATTGAGGGGGTCAGCCCTGGAAATCTTTGTCACAAAAGACTTGTATAAATTGAAAGAATATTTCACCATGTTGACCTTCTCCTGTAGAGTCCCCACCAGTTGCTTGGTTACCTCCAATGTGAGGTCAAGTCTGGAGTGTTGGGTTCTCACGAAATCAAATGATTCGTCCTCCAAAATTCTGGATTTGGAAACCATTTCCTCTCCCAGGCCGAGGAGTTCTTCAAACTCTACTTTCCATGCTTGATAGTTTTCATTATCACCCTCCCATAGGTCAATGAGAGTCTCTGCCTGGTGCAGAACATGCTGGGCCGCATACAAGTCTGGGAGGGTGGATACCAGGAAACGCCAGGTGTTCCCTATTTGCAGGGCGACCCACTCATCAATCACTTGGGCCTTCTTCTTCATTGCTTGCAGGGAGTCTATGTCACTCTGTGATAGTGGCGCATTATATGTGGAGGCCTCTAAAAGGGCGGCACTAATAGGTTGGGCCAACTCAGTAAGCAACCCCATAAGGTTTGTGTTTTTCTCCTTTTCTGCTTTGAGCCTTTGGGCCTCTTTTTCATAGCGGGCCTCCACGGCCTTGGCTGCCTCCTTCAATAGGTCTACTTCACCTTGCTTTCCCCTCTTTCCCAGCGATACCTCTATAATATTATAGTCTACGGGCTCGATGGTTGCTTGATCAGCGTCTGGGAGAGGTGTCGCCACAATGGCAACTGTTTCTCTGCCCGGCCCGGTTCAAAGAGTATGAACCGTCCGGGATTTCTTGGCCTTTGGTGGGGCCTGGACCTGAGCCATCATTTCAGCCAGGGAGAGGGGAGCCTTGGGGGCGGATGGAGCCTTTTTCTTCTTGCTTTCAACTAACCACTGAGGCGACAGGGGTGGCTTATTTGCCAAAGTCTGTTCTTTGAGTTCTTCCCTGGTGTCCTGCGACTGTTCTTCCTCAGTGGTGCGGGTCGCATCCAGCCCCTTGCCTGTGTCTTTTGCTTCATGGGAAAAATCCTCCCCGGTGACATTTATTTCCTCAGCCTTGTCCCCTGTATCCATTGCTTCGCTTGGACTCTTGTAGGCTCCCTCGGGGGTTTCTTCATCTTGTTTCCCTATTTGTTCCTCGGCATCTATCGCCGAGGTTTCTTCCTCTATCAGCACATCTTCTGGCAATAGTGGAGGTGTTGGGCCGAGATTTAAATTTTGGGCCATGGTAATTACTTGCCCGAAGGTTGCTCCGGGGAGTGGTGCTTGGAACGCGGTGGCTGGGGTTACGGTTACTCCCGTAGGTCCGGTTCCCTCGGCCGATGCCATTTATTCATCTTGCTTTATTGGTCCACCCCCATATCCTGTATCTCTGGGACTTCAGAGGTGACTCTCTGCTCTGTTTCTTTGTCCCCTTCTATCTTCCCTTCCTACTCCTGTGCAGGTTCTTGTTCCTCAGCTTTCTCTTGGGCTGGGACTTCAACCTCCGTTTGCTCGATGTCCCCCTAAATATTCCCAAACTCGTCGGTTGTAAAAACATCATCAAACTCATCCCACGAGGGAGGGTTGGCCGGGACATCGACAGGCTCTGATTCCTTTTCTGACTCTGGGGAGCTGGAAGAGAGGATCTCAACTTGTGGAGTTTGGGGCGTCCCCAACTCTGGCTCTTTTTTGGGCTTTGGGTCAAGCCTCCTCTTTCTCTGGGTAACCAAGGGTGGCCCTGCATCCCTTAGTGCCGCTTGTTCTGTTGGATTGACCCTTGTTTCCTTAACCATCAAGGCTGCTAGTGAAGGGGAGGATGGGGGACGATTTGGTCCGGTCATAAGTGGCAAAGTAGCCAGCCGCGTGATTAACTTCTCCCTCATTTGTTGGGAGGCTGCCACTGACTACTTTATTTGTTCTTTTATGGGGACTTCTTGCACAGGAGTCTCCATTATTCCTTTTTCTTTATCTCCTCCGTGTGAAGAAGTCCTGACCCTCGAGGTTAGCTTTGGTACCGGCTAGGTTGCTCTGCGGACACTCCCAGGGCATACCCTCTTGAAGTAAGCATGGCTACGCTCGACCGCCTCATGGGTGAAGTCCTCAATTGTGGGCCCTTCCTGTGCATCCCAATTTATTGGTGGGAGGAACAACTTGTCGATCCCCTTTGCTCTGTACTGGGGATCCTTCGTGGAACCGGTGTCCGAGAAGTCTTCCGGGAACCTCTGGAGCTTTAGTCTTTCCATCATTCTTGCGGTCATTCTAATATAATTCCACCCTCAGACATCCACATCATCCTAGAAATCTTTCCAAAAGTCCTCCATATGATACTGATGGGGCTCTGATGCCCGGGGAAGTGCCGTTGCAATTTTGTCATGTGGATCAAAGTGTTTTCGCGCCAAGTAGAACTCTTCCAGATTATAGCTCTTAAGCTCATTATCTGCCTCTTTTGCGGTGGCTAGACTGCATGAATAGTTCCCACAAGTGATTAGGAATGGGATATTGGTTACCTTCTTCAAGGCAAGGAGTGCATGCAACTCCATTATCTGCTTGCAGTATTCCAAGAGAACTATCTTGTCCCCACAGTGTTTGGGCAACAAGAAGGGCTTCCCAGAGAAGCCGGTGACCCTAATATAAGTATGCTGTGAAAATTGTATATAATAATGGCTGTAACTCCCGACCAGATTCATCACCTCTGTAGATATGCGGTATCCTGCGTCCCAGGTGGGTGTAAGCAGGTGATAGTAAATGAAGGCATCGTTCACCTAACAAAAACTTGGAAAGCTGGCCTCCCATTGAACCTGTGAAAAATGGTCCCAAGGTGCCTTCTGTCCCGGACCTATTCTGCGTATGCCCTCTGTAAGTAACCCATTGGTGTGGGGTCGTTGTTGTTCCATGGCCCAGAAGACATAAGAAGTCATATAAAACTTCTTTTTGTTGGCCAGTTGAAGGAACTGGGAGTCCACGTGGTTTGAAATTATAGCTGCCCAGTCGAAGTATCCTCCCTTAGTGGAGATGTCGAGGAGGAAGTAATACATCCATGAAGTGAATTCCTGGGCAGAGGGTTGCCCAAAGACCCGGGACAGTGCTATCATTCCCATCTGGATGCTCTCTTTGAACTCGAACCTAGGAATCTCTATCTTCATCCTCTTGGGGTCCCTCTTTGGGACCTTGAGCTAGTGATTATTCATATATATCCAGGAGGCCTCCTCCAATTGCTTGAATTGGGCCAAGGCATCCGACCTTATAACCACAGCCAATTTGTCAAATTGGGGGATCCCCAGACCCACTTGGAAGGTGTCAGGGTCGAGGGATACCAGAGGAGTAGGGTACCTGGTGGGTTCCGCGGCTGTGAGCATAACAGCTTGGACAGCAGTGTTGTAATTGGCGGCCATTGTGAGGATAAGCTCCGGTGATTGCATGGAGCACAGGAAACAAGCTGCCTTAAGAATTCTGGAGTCCCCAACATTGATGGCTAGTTGATCTCCAGCCTGTCGCTGAATGTACATCATTTTTACTAAGGCCTGCATCTCAGGCCATGTCCCGACGCTGGTGTCGGTGATGAGCTAGACTTTGGACTCAATCTTTGAGCCCATGATAGCGTTGTCTTTCACAAATTTCATACTCAGGGGCAACTTCTCCAGAGCCCTCTCCATTTTGGATTTAACAGCCACTCTGGTAACTGTCGTGGAAGGCAGTTCTGGGCTTCCGGGTGGTGAAGATGCGGATGCTTCAGACATAATTGCAAGTTGTTGATCCTGGAGACCTACAAGACAAGATGACCGTCAAAATCGTATAGATAGATAAAACTCTGAGACTTTGAGATCTTACCATCGCGGCGTTTGTCTCCCCTGAAAAGTTAGCTTAGTTCAAAAAGAATCCTGGAAAGCAGATATACTGAACTTAGAATTTTAATTAACCATCCGAGTCTGGGGATTTTGTCACGTTTGAATAGAAGGACAAGAGATGGGTGATGGAAAGAAATCTAGAGCCCGAGGAAATGACCATTGGAAAGTGTGCACAAAAAGTGAATCGTCAAACCCATGTGGGCGCCAGGTGGGTGAGCAATAAATAGGAGTTATGGCAATGACAACGGAGCCAACTGTCTGAGTGCGTGAAAAGTGAAGGCCACTTGGACAGATCTAAATGTGCGCATGGGACATAAATGAGGGCCAGGCTAGTTTTACAAAGGAGAGAGAAAACTGCTTGTTTGGAACCGATCGAGAGCCGAGTTTCAAACAGGTGGTATTCTGCTCAGAACGGGCTTGCAGACGAAAAACCAGCGACATAGGTAGCACGGCGAGCTCGTTAAGCTACCCGACAGGATATACATCAAAGCTGAGGGACATATACATATAAAATGGAGGGATACACAACAAATATATATAGAATTTACATATATACGCCGAACTTACACATATATACATCGCAGAACGGATACCGACAAGAAACCAGGCTAAACACAAAATCTACACTTTTTACACTATCTGTAGGCTAAGCTACACCTACATAGAGGGCGGACAACCCTCCAGCAGAGCCAACCCACCAACGGGCGACAGAACCAGAAATAAACAGAAGATGAGCAAAACAAAAGGCGAAGGCAACAAACAAAAGAAAAATGACAGGAAGAAAACAAAGAGAGAGAGAGAGAGAACACCAACCTAAGAATGCAGAAAGGAGAGGGAAAAAAGCCTCCGTAGAAGCTCTGCAGCAACTCCAACCATCAAATGATCACAAACCGCCGCTACAAACCACTCACAATCGCTCGAAACTGCTGGAAATGCTTAACACTGGATTATTGCTAAATCGCTCTAAATTGCTCTGATTGCTTGAGTGTTTAAATCACGGTAAATGTGAAAATGATAGGTAACTCCTATTTATACCCGCGGTAAAAAGCAAGCCACCTTCCCATCCGCAAACTCTGGGCAGACAGACCTCTGGATTCTGGGCTTGGGGGTTCCCTACGACGATACCATCTTAAGGAAAGAGAACATCGTGACGAAGAATCCCGGAGTCTGGAATCCGGCTCCCAACAAAATGACCAAATCTAGGACTGGGGCCCGGAGATACGGGAAGCCAACAAAACAAAACACAACTGCGGGAAAGAAAACCCCAGGGAAGGAAAAAAAAAAGAAAACAAAGAAAGACAAGGCAAGAGCCAAAAGCCAAAAATAAGACAAGAAAAACAAAAAAAGGGGGACCCAACATTTTGCACACAAAATGTAGGGATGGGGATGCAGGGCATAACAGGTCACTAAAATAAAGTTTGTAGTCAAGGTATCCGTTCAGGTGGTTGTGATCAAGTCATTTTTCCAATTAAGGGGGCTCTCCCAATCTTTTCAAAGCAAGGTTTTCACCTTAACAATGTAGGGACTTTAACACACCACTAGGGTACTAGAGGAGATTTTGGTTGCCACAACGAATTCACACCTATCCATAGTGAGACTAATCACAATGACATTTTTTTATATACCGATTCGGAAGGGCTTGACTTTAGCCTGTTACCGGTTGGGCAATCCACTCTCACTGGCTCTATTACAACACTTGGGAGGTAGCCACGGTAAAAAAAATTATATGAGTTTCTCTTACACCCAAGATCCACAAAGGCAAGGGGAGAGGATACGTTCATATAATTCTTAGGATTACAATCTAAAAGACACTTCAAACACATAAGAAAATGACAATAATGTTTCTGGATTTCTAATCATCCCAAAATGGTGAGAGCATAGTTTCCTGACATCATTGTCATTCCTAAAAATACCAAATAAAAGTTTATTTTAGAATTCTTGCATGTGGGTTCCTATTTTAATAAAACAAAACAAAATGCAAGCACAATATTTAGTGTGCTATCGATCAAGGCAACCTGCTAAATGATTCATTAGTAGTATTTGTTTGAGTCTTCTTTTTCAGCGTCCTTCAAACCACTGTTAGGTTGTAATCAAAGATAAGCATCAAGAACAACAAAGCCAAAGATTGGTCAGCGTTAGAAAAATCATAAAATCAAAAATCTGATTACATACTCAGAAAGTAGATGAAAAATAACGCACTTTCAAAAAAAATTGTACTAAAAAATGTTACCGTATGAGCCTGTACGAGGCTTCAGAAGCTACATAACAAAGGATTAGACAAGTACAGTGATGAAAACCTATAATTTCTGATAAATCTATGACTAAAATCTAGAAACTAAGAACAACCTAGAAATCTTCAGACAATTCTACCTAAAATAAAAAAAGAATTGCACTAAATTTGGACCTAAAATGAGCAAGATATGATCGTTTGAAGTTAGACTGCAATTTCAAAAACTCCAATGGTGAAGGCAAAAACTTTTCAAACCCTGCTGACGTCAGCAAATAGTGACATTAAAATTGATGGGCTGGGGGCCGTCACAGAAGGCCCATATTTTGACGGTCATATGGCCCTCAAATTTAACATAGTAAAAAAAAATTAATTTTTGATTTTTGATTTTTTTTCAAAAATATGCATCGGGCTGCGTGTAGAGATGATCTAAAATCTGCCTCGATTTCCCTGCAACCCTGTTTGGGCAAAATTATTTGTCACAGATTTGACTTTCGTCAAATATGGGCAAGTTTATAGTTGTTTTCAATCGAAATGATGACCTGGACGTAATGGTGGGGTCAGATTTGGCTTAAAATGAGATCTTTAAAGACACTGAGAGAATAGTAGACAAAAGATAGAAGGAATTTTCAAATGTGATGACAGAAATAGATGTTCTACCCCATGGTGGGCGCCAAAAATGTGTCACACTTCTATGAATCATTATATCCAAGATCACTCAAGAATGAGGTCTCAAATGATGACTCGAAGCTCTCTATTCATGGAGTGCAAATGTGTGTGATGGAGGCCCTCAAATTGACCTAGTTTGTGCCCCTGCAAGTACACCATAAAATGAGAGATTCTATATGATAATACATGATTTTGTCTATATGATAATGGAATTAATCTATATGATAATAATGTATGACTATTCTATGAAAGGAAATACGAATGCAAAATTAATCTATGAAAGAAAATATGAGTTTAATCTAAAATACAAATGCAAAATTAATCTAAATGAATTGTCATGAATGTATGATAGAAGAAAACAAGAAGAGAGAAGTTGCAATATCCAAGCTCAAGTGCTCAAATTCTCCTGCAAAATTGCTCTCCAATCCTGCAGCATAACAATAAACTAAAGAATGTGTGTGTTTTTTTTATTATGCAAATGAGAAGGAGAGGCTTCCTTATAAAGAGCAATGGAAGGTGGAGATTAAGAGGTAAAAAAAAAAGGAAAATAAAACAATGATGGAGATTAAATCTTGGTTGATCCATGTGCTTTAAATCTTGAAAAAGCAAGATCAAAAGGCTATGATTAAGAGGCAAAAAACCCACCACTTAGGAAGATGTAGAGATAAATGATTTTTATTTATTTTTTATTTGATTTATTCCCCCCCCTTTTTTTTTTTTGATCAAAAAGAGAGCTTTAAGTGGGGATTTTATTTATTTAAAAAAGGGTTTTTCTTTTAATTAAATAAGATAAGATTATTTAATTAAAAAAGGGATATTAATTAAATAAGATAAAATCATTTAATTAAAAGGGGATATTTTAATTAGATAAAATTATTTCATTTAAGAGATATTTTCTTTTATTTAAATAACATTATTTCATTTAATAAAAAAAGATGTTTTCTTTTAATTAAATAATATTATTGAAAAAATGATCAAACCTTAGGAAATATTGAAATAATTAAATTAATTACGATTTGATCAAAGAAATTGATTTGAATTGAAAATGTTGCAAAACATTGATTCGGGAATTTGATAAATTGATTCTGGTCATGTGATAAATTGAAGAATGGGGGCCCATAGTCTAGGCGACCATTTTAGGGGGCATGCAGTTAATTTCATAGTTCTACATGTTTTTTTAAATATTTCACTTTATATGACCTAAATTATAATGATAAATAAAAGTAGTCACTATAATTAATTACAAATTTTTTGATAATGTGTATAGCACAATCTAAAAATTAAAATTCTTTATTATTATGATTATATTTATATAATTATTTATTAAATAAAATTATATATAATAAAATATAATTAATTTACTAAAATTATAATTACAATTAATTACTAAACTTAAAGGCAAGTAAAAGCCACTACGTGACGCTTGTTATTCATACAAATGATTCTACTATTTATTATTAATAATTATATATATTTTAATAATAAGTATTAATTATGCAATTATATTTAATATATACATTATTTATAATTGTATATATTTATTAAATTATTATTATAAAAAATCAAGTGGTTTTATCACCCACACATTGTCAAAAGAAATAGGACAAAAATATATAATTGTATGTATTTATTAAATTATTATTATAAAAAATAAGTGGTTTCATCCCCTTACATATTATCAAAAGCAATAGGACAAAAGAGTCATATTATGGAATAGTGAAATGACTATTGTATCAAAATGAAAACAAATACAAACATAAGAAAAGTTGGTTAATCTATTTTAATTATTGTTTCTCATTGGTTGATGCTTTGACATTTTAAAGAATGATGTCATCCTAATAAGACCAATACAATTATAGATAAAACAATGTGTATTTTAAAATAAATATGAAAAAATTATAAACTTTGGAAAATTTAGAAAATATTTTAATAATGGATGGTGATTGGTTGATGCTTTGACATTAAATTGATTATGAACGAATGCATAAGTATTCCCACCTATGGCAGGAACTAACAATGAAGGTTGAGATTTGAGAGGATATTTTCTTCAATATTTGGTAGCTATAGTTATGAATTTCATTGAATGATTTCCAAACCTCTCTAGTATGGACCAATCAATGCAAAGTTTATTTTTTCCAAAATAACAATCAAATATTTTTGTGCAAATGTCACCAATATGAAATTTTTGAATGACAAGAATATTAAATTCTCACTATTGTTGTTTGTGTCATACATTTTGACTTATTATACACACTATTAAAATCATGTCTTTTCACATAAGTTATTGTTGTACGATTTATACAAAGCAAATATGATGCAATAGATTTGAGAGGATATTGTCTCCAATATTTGGTAACTATAATTATGAATTTCATTGAATAATTTGCAAACCTCTCTATAATTATGCATACCTTATTGGTAGAGTACAAATTAAATACAATTTCACAATAACGTTCTAGGCATAGATCACAAATATCTTATAAGGTTAGATTGCATATTGAATACATAGATTATTTTTGAAACCTTTGAATAAGTTTAAATTTGTTGTGATTGTGAGTTTGTTCTTACACATGCCTTGATGCACATCGTGTTCACTTGGTTTATGTAGCTTGAAATTTCAAGTTAATTGGGCATAATTATTCACATGTTGAAGTTCATTTCATTTGACATATACTATTGTCTACATATTACTCTAGTTTTTAGTAATAGATACAAGACCTCGTTCAACTATTTTTAATGTACTATTGAGAATCTCAAAAATCATCTAGAAATATTTTTTTTGAAAGTTTGTTGACATAGGAAAGCCAAACTTTGGGCACATTTGTAGGTACCAGACAACACCAAAAACATAATTCATGGATATCTATCATTCAAAAAATTATTACTTACTACATCAAGTTACAACTGATGGTGGTTGTGATATTACTCTATATTGCATGTTACTCTATACTGATTTCCTCCTGCTATAGTTTACCTTCAAGTGAATATTAAGATTGTATATGTTACATGTTGTACATGCTTCATTGACATCTACTCTTATTTAAATAAAATATTATAGTTTATTAATGGCATGTTGCAACATTTTCTAGTATAATTCATATTTCATGTATAAAAGATACACTTCAATTGCTCTAGTTTCTTACTAAATAGCTTTTAACAAATTACATTTAACTTCGACAGGAACTTTGACGCTTTGCGTCCTTGTTCGTTTGTGCAAAATACATTTAACTTCAGTAGGAACTTTGACGCTTTGCGTCCTTGTTCGTTTGTGCCTTGGAATTCAATTACTTTAACCAATAGAATTTTAGAATTTATCCATCTCTAAAGTCTATTACATAGTTTTTTTTTTAATATATTTTTAAAATTAGAAAAAAAAATGGTGATTTGAACTTCTATTGGCTCCCACCAAAAACAACTTAAGGAAAAAAATCAATTTTTGAAACCGAAATTAGAAATAAATTAAACAAGGCAGCAGAGTAGTTAAGTTCCTGCCAAAATGCAACAAGACTATTTAGAGTTTGAAAATGAATTTGAAAGTTTATAATAATAATAGTAAATTGAAAAAGGAAATGGTACTTATAACTTGTAATTAAAGACATATTTAATGTGGACTTATAAGATACAATGACAATGATTTGTAAAACCAAATTTTTAAATAAAATTATTGATTAAGATTTCACTTGGTTTTAACTTTTTTAAAATTTTAAAATATTGATCAAGATTTTTAAACTTTTAAATTTTACTTGATTTAGAGATTGAAACCTGAGAACAAGTGCTCTTAGATTCTATAAAAGTCCAACTCATGAGAAATTCAACTTTTGTATCAAGATCGTTCAGCCCTACATATACCATCTTTTAAAACAAAATACTTAGATCCAATATATGCACTAACTTTATGATAGAAAGAATTTAGAAAGCTAAAATGGCCGCAGAAACAAATATAACATGTTGCTAATGCATAAGTCATGTTTATTTTGTAAAGAAAATAAATAATCAAAATAGGTTTCAATATGTGCATTATAATACATATTGAAAATCAAAATTTGAAAACTCATTCTGAATTTCGAGGTCAGTGAAGAGATTGCTATTAAAATAACTTAAATAGGAAGCAAATGAATGTGTTGATTTGCAATGATAGTTTCACCCTTGTAAATTTGCAATGTCACCTGGACCACTGGGAATATGCACCTATGGAGCACTAATAATAATCAAATATCAACATTATTCTTCAAGGAAAACCTTTTTTTCTTCGTCTTCCCTTTTTTCCATGGATATATTGTTATTAGGTAGAGTTCACTTTGTAGCCGAGGGCAAAATAAAGCGGTAAACCATGTAAAACCTGCTAGGTAATCTCTACTTTATACCTTCCAACTGAAGCTTGTTACCACATATAAATGAATACATGTGTACATCCCTCATTGGACACTACATATGGCTTAGATAGTGTTAGGATTAAGTAATACTGAGAGGGGGGTGAATCAGTATTACAACACTTTAAACATGAACTTAGCGAATTCCAACTTAACCAGATAAATACTGAAATGAAAAGAACATAAACATACAACACACAACTCATAACACCATGAATTTGTTTTTGAGGAAACCCTGGCCAAGGGAAAACCCCATTGGGGATGGTACCCACAAATATGCACTAAAAGTATATTGTCCTTGTTAGGAGACCTAGCCCTCTTAGGAGCTAATTATTACATTGTTACATTTCCTTGTTAGAGGAATACAAAATCCTATTAAAGGTATACTAAGCACATTTCTCATACAATCAGAAATGAGTTTTCGTTAATTACAACGCTTTATCAAGAATGAACAATACAAGCATATGTTATGCTTAGGTAGTTCTAGTTGTAGTTTGCATTACCATCTGATTGATTTTGATATCATAATGCATCCATCCAAATCTTTGGATCCATACCAATCTATCTCACATCCATCACATATCTCATCTCTCTCGTCGCTTCTCAAAAAGCTCTTCCTATATATACATTGTTACATATCCAGTCGGCTTCCAATTACATCATAAAATAGAATTAATACTTATACAAAAGTAATTACCAAGTCGGAAATCATATACTATCAAAACGTAGGTAATCCACAATCTGAATCCAACATATCATGTTTGGAATTCACATTATACTCTCTCAATCATCACAATTGTTCATCTGTCATGTATCACTGTTACTCTGTCTTCACATGTCTTCAACATATTGTAACTTACTACACGCAACACCAAAACATAAGTGACCTTAACAGAAGGTCATACATATCCCAAAATAGCTTCTCCTAAGCTCACATGTCTTTATTCATTGAATATATTGTCTTCGCTGAACAAAATTGTACTCATGTACCCTGTAACTATGCTTCTTGAACTTAGTCATTTTGAAGTCCTTAACTATAAAAATGTGTTTCATACTATGCGATCATTCATAACATATGTGTTTCCATAAATGAAAACCCTCAAGTGTTTTAGAATACTCTTGAATGAAACACTTGCCAACATATAGGTGTTCAAGTCAAGTCATGGTCGAGGCCTGTCTCTTAATTCCCAATATACTATATTATATGGTGTGTGAAACGCATAAACTAAAAAATTTAAAGGAAAAACTATTAAAAAAACAAAAGATGCAGGTTCTTAGCTTACTTAGTTTAAAAAATCAGAAAAAAATTGACATGGTAGCAATGCTAGCGGGCAACATGACACATGTCCTATGTTGCCCTGGTTCTGCACTCGTACGCGCATAGATAATTTTTGAGCTTCCACATAAATAAATTGATCGCTTATGTCATCATCATCACAGGAATGAGAATGGGCATGGGCTATAAAAAAATTATGGGAAAAGCACCCTTATCGGTCCAAGTTTTTAGCCAATCAAATTATAGATAAGTAATTTTTTCAATACGTTTTGTTAAGAAATTTGAATTTATACTTTGGTTAACATAAATATTATTTAAATGTAAAAATGTCTAGCTTCTAATTGGTTGCAACTAAAATGTTTAATCATGAGGTAAGTTTTTGTCATTGCCTATAGTTCTAGGCCTACGACAGGAACTAAATATGTGGTATGTTTTTTGGCATTATTGCATTTTAATGGGAACAATTGAATTTGGGTGAATAGGTGTGAGGGTTTTGGGGGAAAGAGCAGATGGAAGATGTGCTAGTGGGGGTGGACCTTGTCATTTTACTATTGGAATTCCATGGAAGCCCAGTATAATGAGGGACGATTTGTTTAAAATCAATGTTGGAATTGTGTGCACTCTAATCGAAGGGGTGGCCAAGTGCTTCCCAAATTCCCTTCTTAATATAATCAACAACCACATGAACTCAATAGTGCCAATTATAGTCGAGGTGCTGAAAAAGAAAGGGGCTTATAACCCTAAGTGCTTGATAGGCATCACAATGTTAGATGTTTTCAGAGCTAATATTTTGTGGTATATATATGTAAATTCACACAATTTCTGGGTTTTTAGCCTTAAGATCAAATTAGTTCTTATTCATCTACCTTAGTTATTGTTTCTTCTTATATTAGGCATTCAATTCAAGAAATTGTATATGACAGGATAAACTAGGTTTTTGAGCTTTCCCAAGTTCAATGGATTTTGAAAAGTATAGGTATATGTTGATATTGGCTTGCATTTTAATAAGTTGTTGCTCAGGTGCTTGACCCTATTATTTGGATTTGTAGGCCTTTGTATCTTACACTTTGATATTTTGATCCTTTGGAATGCCTTGACTTTGGGGTTTGATTCATTTCTATTGGTATTTTTTATTGTATAGCTTGATTTTATAATGCTTTAATATTAGAAAGAGATTTCATCGAATGGGAAATAAAAAGATATTGAAATTGATTCACTTTCCCCCCTCCCAATATTGAACAAGCTGATGTTGTTGGTGTTGATCCAAAGGACATTGGTGTTCCACTAGTTGGCAATCATGCAGGAATAACCATTCTCCCCCTTTTGTCTCAGGTATGGAAGAGGGCATTTTTGTCCAAGTGGCTATGCTTTTCTTCAAATTTTCATTTCTAAAGTTACTTTTTTGGGCCTATTGGAAAATTTTCAAAGAACATCATCCAATATATATAAATGCATGCTAGCAAGATTTTATTCTATATTTTATCTCAAATATTAGGTCATACTACATGTATCTTGTATTTTTTGAAATAGAAACCTTCACAAACTATAGTTTGATGAATGGTGGTCTTTTATTCTCTTGCTTGGTTCACCCTAATATGTTGTTCCAAAATAGTTTCCTCACATGTGAGCGAAGTTTTTGTCTAATTGGCTTTCTTAGTGTTGTCTGACTTTAAGTCACCCATTTTTTTGACAATGTCATGTGGTCTTGTCCAGTTTGGTGTCTAGGTCTAAGTCTTCCCTAGGATAGGAAGTCTTTGCCGAGTTCCCTTTCATTTGCCTTCATGTTTTAGCCGGGTGGGTTGTTTTCAAGGTCTCATTATTTTGGGTAGGTTGTAGATCCTAACTCGGCAAAGATTTGTGCTCCAAT
>MU226051.1:444523-454688 GCA_018584345.1 Thuja plicata | reverse complement strand
AACACAATCAGGGAGCTGTACTTGTCAATTCAGAGGGCAGTGATAGATGATTTACACTGACCCATTTGTTGGTGACATCCTTTTGTTCTCTCACCTTGGGTGTTAAGAAGAGTCAGAGATTATAAATATAACGAGAGGACAAACTGTTAACCAACACTTAGCTGGCTATTATGTTTATACATGTTTTTCCCATATAGTTTTCACTCCCATATTATCTTGCTAGTAACTTAGTGTACTCGAATATCTGTATATAGATTAACCCTAAATTTTCACCAATCAAGAGACAAAATACTTGACAAATCGTATCCAAAATGGAGGCACAAAGGTTGTAGAGGTAGAGATTCTATTATGATATGTCAGAATGGAGATCTATTTCAATTGTTGATATCAATTTTCCAAAGATGGCAATTTGTTATATTTCGTATGCAACCATTCTGAATTTTCTTGAATAGTTTTGTTATTTCACTGTAACATTGCTTAGTGACGAATTCAAGAAAAAGTTGGAACATGCTCTGCAACTCTGTCAATGGTAGGCCTACATTTGTACTTTTTTCTTTTGTTAAATTCATTTTTCTTCCATAAATTATGTGTTCTATAGTTTTTAACTTGGGTGAGAATGACAATACATGAATTGAGTTGTGAACTACAAACATTTGCAACAACTAAATTTGTTGATGCTTGTCTATGTGGCTTGAGGGGTGAAGTTGGTGTTGAGTATTGTGATTTCATTTCATCTCGGGTATATGATAGTTGTATACAAAATGCAATCATAAAACTTGTATCAAGGATTCCACATCTTAATTTGTTTTTCCTTGTGATTCCTATGAAAACAAAAATTACAAATCTTACCAAATAGGTAATCAAACTATCATTTTTGCTTCCAAAGTAAGATTGGGTCGCGCTGACCTTGAAGAAGTATTCCCTCTAGGACCATTGAATTTATATGAAAGGTCGGCAACTACATACAGTAGGAATGAATTTTTATGTGGGTAATCATACATGTATTTCACTTAAGAGATCTGACTTGGAGAAGTTGAATTTTTTTTGCAAGAAAGCATTAACAAAGGCCTTGCATTTGCTTGACAATAACTTTATATTTATTTTTTGAAGGATAGAAACCTTATTCTAGATCATGCTCTTAGTTACTCATATAATAGTTTAAACCTATAATGACATCCTTACAGAAGAAAGTTAGTGTTTATCTGCTTGTACTTGGTTTATTTTTATTGACATCCAAAGCTGGGGTGGAAACATGTTCTAGTTTAATTTCATCAAAAAATTGTCAGTAGTATGAGATTAGAGCAAATTTGTTGTAGACGGAACAATTGTTTAATTACAATAAAATGTTTAAGAATAAATCTTCGTGCTCTTAATGTTACATTGTAGTTTTGTATTTTATGAGTAACAAATTTGGCATTTATTTAGCTTCATCTTTTTCTTATGGTAGAATTTTTTTGTACATTTCCAAAATTATTATGTTCAAATAATTCATCTGTATTTGTTTAAATCTTATTTTTCATAATTATATAGTACCTAAGTATTGCTCTAAAAGAAATGTTGCACCCTATTATTGTTGTTGTCTGTAAAGTTCCATCGATCGTCAAAATTCATAATTTTTTATTGGAAGTTTCATCGATCATCAAAAATTATAATTTTATTGGATGTTTTCCTAATGTTTTGTTATCCATTTGGTGCTTGTACATTCTCCTCATTTGGTATTCTAAAGGCATTTTTGTTGAATTTGATAAAATATGTTGTTTTCAAACATTGATTACTTTAGAAAGCATAACATGACATTTTTTCATATTGGACAACTTTGTGTGGCAATATCATAACCTAACCATTCACAAGGAGACTTCAATGTAGTGATTATCTAGGCCTTGCAAGTATTTTTGCAAGGAAAAACTAACATGAGATTACAAATGGATGTCATTGTTAATACTCTTGGGTTGTGAAATATACTTGGGTATGGAATTTAAAGTTCAAAACCCTTTTTGATTCTCCTCTAATTAATTTTTGTACCCTTTGAAACAAAGTAGGCTATCCCAACTGTCATTAATGTGGAGGAAAATGAAGAGTTGTTGTCCCAGGTCTCAGTGGAGGAGGTAAAAAATGCGGTGTTCTCTATGGGAGCTTATAAATCGTCAGGACCATATGGCTTTCCCCTAGCTTTCTTCCAGCATTTTTGGGAGATTATTAAGTATGATCTTGTTCATGCAGCTCGTGATTTTGTTCGAACTGGTAACATCCTAAAAAAAATCAACAACACCTATATTGTTTTGGTTCCTAAAGTTCAGGACCCTCAGTGCATGGGTGACTTCCGCCCCATAAGCCTTTGCAATAATTTCTATAAAATCCTCTCCAAAATCATCACCAAAAAAATCAAGCCCCTACTTGGAAAAATCATTAATCCCAACCAGAAGGGGTTCGTGTCGGGTAGACAAATTTTAGATGCGGTGATTACCTCCCATGAGATCATTCATTCCATGGACAGAGGTAAGAATGCTGGAATGGCACTGAAATTGGATATTTCTAAGGCGTATGATAAGGTTTTCTGGGACTTCTTGTATGGAGTGCTTAGAAAATTTGGATTTCAGGAAAGATTTATCAAAGTCATAAAGGTGGCGGTGAAAATGGTTGACTTTGCAATGTTGGTCAATGGCACACCTTGGGGGTCTTTCAAGCTGGAGATGGGACTACATCAAGGGGACCCCCTCTCACCCTATATGTTCTTGTTGGTTGTGGAGGTGCTGGTTCGGAACCTGCTGAAGTTGGAAGGAAATGGATCTATTGCTAGTTTTAAACCGGCCTCCACACTTCCTCCGAAAGTTATCCAACAGTTTGTGGATGATACGTTCCTTTTTGGAAAATCTTGTATTAGAGAAGCCAGAGAATGGAAAACTCTTTTGAATTCCTATGTCGTGGCTTCTGGTCAAGTGATCAACTATTGTTAAGGTAAAATTTGTTTCTTCAATATTGAATAGAGAACCCAACTAAAGATTGTAGAATGTCTTGGTTGTATGGGAGTGGTGCTTCCCGACACCTATCTTAGGATCCCATTCACGGTGAAGGAGGTCTCAGACCAGTTTTGGAACATCATTATGGAGAAACTACAAAAAAAAATTGCAAGTTGGAAAGGGAAGGTTCTTAGCAATACGGGGAAACTTCAATTGTTGTCCGCAACCCTTCAAGGAATACCTGTTTACTTCCTCTCTCTTTTCAAAATCACTGAAAAAATGATGGAGAAGCTGGAGAAAATTTAGAGAAATTTTCTATGGATGGGGGTGGAGGAAAAAGCAAGAATGAACTTGGTTATTTGGTATACATTTTGTCAAATGAAACTGTTGGGCAGACTGGGAGTGAGGAAAATGAAAGACATAAACAAGGCTTTGATAAACAAAATGGGTTGGCTGCTATTTAGAGGAACCTCTGAATGGAGAAGAATTATGAAGGACAAATATTTTAATGATGCTGTCTAATTCGTGTATGGTCATAATTTCCCCTCTGGTTCTAAAATTTGGAATTTTATTGCTAGAAGTAAGGGAACTCTATTTAGGGGGTTGAAATGGACAGTGGGTAATGGTTCTCAGATTAGTTTCTGGGAGGATTGGTGGGTGGTGATAAACCCCTAGGGCAGGACAAGTATGGTCTCATTAGGGACATAATGATTTCTCATTTTGGAATTAAAGTTAGTGATTACATTTCTCAAGATAGGAAATGGAAAAATCTAGCAGATCCTTATCTTGTTTAGGCCCAAGTTCCTCTTTACATCAATGAGATTCAGAAGCTTATGGAAGGCATTAGGGTCCCCCTCTCTCAAGTTGAGGACAAGGTTGTCTGGTGTCATAACAAGTTGGGGAAGATCACAGTGAAATCTGCGTATTTAACCAATTTAAAGATGGCGATAGATGAGAAAATTTGGGGAAAGGTGTGGATACCTCAATTGATTCCTAAAATCAATTTCTTCTGGTGGACGGTGCTACATGGTAAAATTCTTACGTTGGATAACCTCCAGAAGTGGGGAGTTCAACTGGTTAATAGATGCGCTATGTGTAAAAATCAAGTTGAGACTATTAACCATCTCCTTATCCATTATCCCTATGCGTCAATGGTGTGGTCCAAAATGATGAGCAAAATGCAGATGGATTGGGTTTTTATGAAGAATGTTGACCAATTTGTTTGAAACTGGGGTCACTCTTTGGCGCACCCACTTATTAATCTCCTTTGGAGAATGTTACCCCCATATGTTTTTTGGAGTCTATGGAAAGAAAGAAATAATCGAGTATTTAGAGGGGAGGAAACTGATGTTGAGGGGATGGTGAGAACAGTTGTGAATCTGCTGAAGGAAAACCTTAAAACCTACCGATGGAAAATTCCTCGATTCCCCCCCCCCAAGGAGTTAGGTTGTGAATTGGAAAAGGTCTGGAAGCTTCCTTCCTCCTCTACTTTTGATTACTCCAAGGTGGTTTCGAGGAGAAATACCAAGTGGACCCCCCTGGAGGAAAATTTGTCCAAATTGAATTTTGATGGGGCTGCCTCTAATGGAACTACTGCTGGCGGAGGTATTATCAGAGACCACTATGGGAAGATGATCATCGCTTATGCGGTTCATCTCAGGATGGGTTCTAAAAATGTGGCAGAAATCTCTGTCTTGTTTTGGGACTTGAAGGTGGCAATTTCTGTGGGAATTAAAAAGTTGATTATCGAGGGTGACTCAAAAATTGTGATAGAGATGGTCAAGGGAAACTACAAAGCTAGCTAGAATATGTCCAATCTGTTGCAGGACATCTAGTCACTGCTCCCTAGGCTGGTTGAATTCAAACTGCAACACATTTACAGAGAGGGAAATGTTGTTGCAGATGCTCTGGCTGCCACAAGTCTTGATATGCAAGGTATTAGGTGCTGGAGAAATTTGAAATCGCTAATAAAGAAAACTATTTTTCTCATGGAGAATGAAATAAAATCAAATGATGAAGCACGTGGATGAAGTTGATAGGACAAGAAAGGTGGCTTGTATTTTTACAAGACCCAACACAAATTCAAATTCTAAAAGCGTAATGAGAAAGAAAAGTAATTTTAGTATAATGCTAAATAGATGGGCTTTTAATGCCTATTTGGGAAAAAGTATGGGCACTTTCAAAAATTGCACTGATGTAGGGATTGGTACGCATCTTGGGAGCCCTGATAAGATGGTCGGGCTCTATTGGCATTTTAAACCCAAGATTTGCAATCATTTCCCTTCATGTGATGGCTTTGCTCTCAATTAGGCCAACCATGTGATTAGTACCTACTGGTTACAAATCATTAATGCCTCAGATTTTATTCCCAATTGGTTCTCCATTATATGCTTCATCATTTATCTTTGCTGGGTGTTCTGCGATTTTTTCTGGGCTCTAGTGAAGGCCGGACTGTGTGGTGGTAGAATGGGTGGGATGTCTCTGGAGACTCAAGAGGAGGATATTTCTAAGAATATTTTGGAAATGGGTGGCGATATGGTCTGTGTGGATCCCTCTAAAATTGAGGATGGGTTCCTCAAAAACCCTTGTGCGGTTACATACTTGAAGGAGGGTATCTTTTATCCTTACATGGAAGTTATGGAGGGTAGTGATGAGCTCATTTTGATGCAGTTTGTGAGTTCTTGGATGGATCATAAGGTAACAATAAATGGGATAACATTAGAAATCAATGAAGAGGTTATTTCCCAAGCTACGTATCTCTCCACTGATGGGAGAGAATGGAAGAAGGTTATGAAAAGCAGAGATGACTCTAGCATGAAAAGATTTTTCAATAAATCGGAGAATCCGGTCTGAATTCATGGGGGATTCAAATGGGAGGTGTTTCCTGATTCCCGAAATGAGGTATGTCTCATTCTGATGAAATACCTTACTCTTGAAGGCCATTTGGAACTTTTATAACTACCACTTCCCTCTGCTCAACCACTTTCACTATAATGATACTATTTCCTTTCCTTTCTACTTGTTGCACTCTCTTGAGGCTTCAATGTTGGATGTGAGGGAAAATAAAAAGGCCAAGAAGAATTTTTGCATTCTTCACCAAGGCTTGATTTTGCGTTTGTATAATTTTCACCTTGCTTTATGCCCTCCTAGAATTGCCACCTTGCAGGGTATTAAAATTCACTTTTCTAATGCTCCTAAAGAGTTAATGGCTTCTCATTCTAACCCCACCTTGTCCTCCAAAATACAAACCCCTGTGTGTAAGAAACCCAAGAAAGATAAAGTGGGTATGACGGGAGGAACTCAAATCAACATTGATTCAGAGGAGGAAGAAGATGAAAATGAAAGTAGGAGGAGGTCCCACAGAATTGCCTCTAACACTCGATATAAGAAGAAAGCTATTAGGAAAAGGTATCAGGAAGAAGATGAGGAGGAGGGGGACTCAAAGGAGGAAGAAGAGAAGAAGAAAGAAAGTAGCGGGGATAATAAAAAAGGGAAGAAAATTAAGAAGGACGAGGACAACCTCAACAAAGATATAGACAAAGTCTCCCAGTTTATGGATGGTATCGAGAAAAGCCAGGAATCATCCTAGATTTTGGAAAGTTTCAAAATACCCACAATTGATTTATCTAAAAAGAAGTTGTTTTATGGCAAGCATTCGGAGTCTCCTCTTACGGCTACCTCGTCGCCTAGTCCTCAGGTGATGTCGGATACTAAGAAGGAAACCGGGGGTAATTTGGACAAGGCACTGGAGGAAAGAAAGGTGGAGGGTGAGGGTAAGGTTGAAGCTGAGGGTGACCTTATCCAAATGTAGAAGGATGTCAAGCGGCTTTAGACCTCCTTTCAGGATTTTGTCTCCAAAAAGGACCTTTGGGAGGTTAAGGAGGAACTTAAAGAGCTGGGAGAAAGTTTCAACAAAATTACTGGGTTCGTGGTCAAAGTCATACATTTGGCAGAAATGACTCTCCAGCTGCTACACATGGAGAAAGAGAAGACCCCGGGGGAGGTCCAGAATGATAGGAAGTTTTTCCAATTCGTTACGAAAGATTGGCTCACGTTGTTGCTTAACGAAGGGGGTAAAAACCCCAAGTAGTTTTATGTTCCTTTTTTATGCTTGGTTCTGTTACCTGTTCTCTTTGGTTGGTCATTTTGGGCCTATTGGTTTGTTTGTTTAACTCTTATGGATGTATTACTATTTATTTCTACTTTTCTTTTGGCTTTTTAAACTATGTTGATACTAACTTGCACAGACTGGTTACCAACTTCATGGTGAAGTTGGGGCCTGTTGTTTCTAGTTTCTGGTTTTGATTTTCAAGAAAGGGATTAGTCGAGGGTCCACTGACTCTGGTGGTGTGCTGGTAGTCTGCACTTCTCATGCTGGCTGTGTTTTGTTCGGATCAGCCCCTTGTTCTGGTTACTTTTTTAATTAAAAACAAATTAGGTTACTTAATAAATAACAAAATATGTACTTTGAAAGATATGTTGTAAGAATAGTGACACCTTTTTTTATCAGGTATAGTCAAAGATGTACAATGAATTTGTAAATCAGACTTTTATTGCCCTTATAATTTATTAAAATTCTATATACATATAAATAATGGAGGGAGTTATTACTTGCAATCTGACATGTCTTGGTAATTTCTTATAACCATACTTTCATGTCATCTAAACAAATATCAACTTCTTCAACTTATTGACGTGGATAGGAAACTCATCAATAAGGAGACCTTCTGTCACAATGGATAAAATGTTGAAAAGGTATTAGTCTTATCTTATCAAACATGATTTTTTATAATTGGCTTCTGTAAAACCAAGCTTTTGACTTGTTGTTTCTCATTTTTGGCTTCAAGTCTATCTGTATTTTATATGCTCTGAACACTTTTACTGAAAAATGAGTATCTTTGTTTAAGTTGTTGAGAAAGTGATGTAAAGGATGAACAAAAAATATTCAACTGTCAGCTGCATTTTTAGAAGCATTTATTTTTTGGCAATCTTAACACTTAGGAGCCTTGTAAAGCAGATGCTCCCTATTTGACCACCTATGTAATCTCTATGATAGTGAGATGTCCATTAGAAAATATTTCAAACTAATTAGAAAAATTATCCAATTATAATTTATGGTTTTCAATCATGAAGAATTTGCATGTTGTCAATTCCTATGTTGACTTACACCTCATACAAAATTTGAACTCCTTATCCCCTTACATGAGAGTATGTTCTCATCTTTTAAATATTTGTTTTACTTTATATATTATCATATTCTCAATGGCTTTTCATCGTTTCTACGCAGTTCATCAGCTATAGTAAAGTAAGAACCTCTTAAAACTTTGGCATGAATAGTGAGAAGCCCATTATAGAATATTTCAAACTAATTAAAATATTTCTCAAAATATAATTTGTTATTTTCGATCATGAAGAATTTCCATGCTCTCAATGTTGTATTCACTTACACCTCATAAAAAATTTGAACTCCTTATCCACTTACATGGAAGTATGTTCATCTTTTCCAAAAAAATAAAAAATAAAAAAATCTATATTAATGTTCACCCGGTCAGTAGAACAAGTTGAGATAAATAATTTTGCAATGGTTTCATTTATCTTATCTTTGTGATTTCACCATTTTTATCATTCTCCTTTCAATCTATACAAAACTAAATATCCTAATGATTTTTCTTATCTACATCAAACACATTAATATTATTGAGGAACACGCTTTACTCGTATTCAAAATTCTCAACTATTGTACTCCAACTTCTCTTTCTTACAATATCACAAATCTAAGTTGCATCTATTCTAGAAATAAATTTTACCCTATATATATTGTTTAAATGGATGACTTCTCTACATAAATCTTATATTATTCTGATACTTAAGTTCAAACCTCAGTCCCTTTTTAAAGTGGTGCATTACATTGCAAATGTTTCACCTAATCTTAACTCTAAATGGATTACACTATTGGCAGGAAATTTTACATTTTGCATCTCTTGTTAGATGTTGTTACGATAATATTTTATAATAGATGTAGCAAAATTGTGTAAATGGCTTACAACCTTAGGGTACATAAAAATTTCCATATATTTTTCTTGCCTTGAATAAAAGTAAAGATGTATAGGAAGTTCTTGTGCTGCCAATAAGAACTTTATTTTATTTTTCAATATTACTTCCAAGTTCTTTAGGACAATCATTTGTGAGATACAATCAGTTAGAAAATCAAATACCACAATGTTCCAAAATAGTTGATTCCTATTATTTTTCTTAAGAATTATAAGAAAACAATGATTACGAAAAAGTGTTAAGTGTTAAGATCCATGGAAAAATAACTTGTTTGGCCGATGTGGTGATACAACATTGATATTGAGAAAAAATCTTCCAACAAATCCTTCTTCATGTGGAGTCTTCAAAATACAAGTGTTCAAACCTTAAGATCAATTGAAATTTGTATATATATAAAAAATAAGTTTGGTATAATAAAAATGGAAGCACTAATAACACCTTGATAAAATACCTGATTGCAATCTTGTCTGAAAATGTGGAATAATTCAATGTGTGCAAATTATTTGTAGAACTGCTTGGAATGATATATATATATATATATGTGTGTGTGTGTGTGTGTGTGTGTGTGTGTGTGTGTGTGTGTGTGTGTGAAACTCGGGACTATAGGAGCTCACAGTTTCACCGATTTTGCTTTACCCAGTTCTACCACCAGCAGTAGAGTAAGCAGCCAGAGGAGAGGCAGAGCCAAGAGCAGCATCCCTTCTAAGGTTCCATTGTCCATAGCATCCTTTGCCAGTTCCATCCATAGTCAAAGTATCCCATCCAAATCGAGACCCCGCTAAGGCATAGGCGGTATCGTAAGCAGAAGTAGATATGCCTTGGCTAAGCTATTTGTCTAGTCTACCTGTCTCCTCACTGTCAGTCTCTATCAAGGGAATGCTAAAGTGATGGGATATAACACACAGATGATAGACAACCGGAGAGACAAGCACCAATGATAGATGAACATAAAGATGGATGGGTCAGGCACACCCCTAAGGGGATGCAGAGGGCCAAACAAGGAAGAATTGTTCCAATGGCATTCATTTAGATGCACCTTGACCGTGTCAGAGTTACTGCAGCTTCCCCCACAAATGAATTTTGATGAGGCTACAAGAAGAGGGAAAGTTGTGGCAGGGGGAGTCATAAAATCTAACTGTGGAAATGGTGGTGACATT
>MU226051.1:427447-443611 GCA_018584345.1 Thuja plicata | reverse complement strand
CATTTCCCATCCTATCGTGTAATTCATTTCCACCATTTTCAGATTTCAGGATTGGCACTAATCTCTTGGTAGGTTGTGGCTTTCATTGCCCCTTTTTGGCACACTCCCCTAAGTCTCGAGCAGAATTTCAAGAAAATTTGCCTAAACTAGGTCAAATTCTGGGGACTAGGTCGCCCATGTTGGTCTTGTCCTATAGCATTGTGCTTGATTTTTGCTTCGGGCACGATGTAGGGGTTTTTCTCCTAGGTTGTTAATTGAGGTCAGTCTACGATATCTGAAACCTAAAATGAGTATAAAAGGACATCAAGGCCTCTCATTTTGACATCTACAATCTACATCTCATCTTTATGTAATCATTATCAAGCAAGCTATCATGCATTCAAGATCCAAGTGCAAGAAAGAATCCATTGAAGGCATCCATTATCAAGCATTCAATCCCATAAAGCATTCAAGTGAAAGGAATCCATCAAGAGTATTCAAGCCTTTCAAGTATTCATTCCATCATGAACTCAAGGCATTTAATTCCATATATCTAGCTCTTTTCCCCCATTGGAGGTCAAGCAAAGGAGTTTGCAATCAAGGAAGGAGATCTTAAATTCATCCACCAAGTTTTCTTCCTCTCTTTCTTCCCCAATCCAACATTTTGGAAAACTAAAAAATCCATCATTCAAGGGTTTACTCTCATGATTTCCTATTGGTTTTTTTGTGGAGTCTAAGCTATTACATCAAACCTTGAGATCATCTCCAAAGAGACATTGCATCATTGAGGTATAAGGTGATTTATGTTTCAGATCTAGATTACATTTCATCTTTCCTTATTCAATTTCAATTTTATTTCAAGGTTGATTCCTATATAGGGGCTTGACCAAGGCAAGCCCCTTACTGTTGGCACCTACAAATTTTAAAGGAATTTGTGGTTGCCATATTGAATTTTTGCACAGACATCCAACCAAGTCGAGTAAATGGATTTCCTCAGAGGTCAAGTGGTCTCATTTTTTGGGTTGAGAGATTTATAGAAGGAGATAATTTTTTTGTTCAAAAGTTATGGGATATTCCATGCATCCATGAAACTAAGGAATGAGGGTTATTTTTATGTTGCACTGTGCTGCGCTGTTGTATTCAAAGGAGTGCTCACAAGCATATATCCCACATCGTTCATACTAAGGAAGGATTTAATGTTTTTATTCATCAATGCACACTAAGTAAGTGCCAAAAGTAATGCCCCTTTTGGAAAGCGGTTCATGCGCGGGGTGGTCAGTTGGTGGCCAACAAGGATATTTTATGGGCCCATGCCCACATGGTAATGACTTGGAAAAATTGGTAGTGAATTGGAGAGTGCCATTTGGGAGTTTGAATGAATGATTATATGGCGAGGGGATATGTGGAAGACATGTGTCATCTCGTCGTGACCTCTCAAGGTAATGGAGCAGTCAGGAAGTGGAGTTGCGATGGCAGAAGAGCGTGACGCATGGAAAATAAAACATCAAATCACATCGTCGCAAGGTTGCCTGACAGTTAGTGGTTTTGGTTGTGAACTTGTGATTGGGTAAAATAAATGCTTGTTTCATCATCGCATGTCATATTGATGATTAATAGAAAGTCTTGCAATAGTGCGAGAAAAATAGAAGATGTCAGTGTCGTGACATCGCAGCGACTTGTGACAGTTAAGACAAAAAAATGTCAAATTATGGGGTCGCAAGGATATGTTTGCGGTTAGGGAAGTTTCTTGTGAAATCACGATAGCGTGCCACATGTCCATGGTCGTTAAGGAAAAGGGAGAGTAGGTGCAGTCCTGGTGCTGAGATGAGGAACAAGTGGACTCGCGAACTTATTAAATTGTACCATGTGGCAAGGGTTGTCGTAAGATGGCTAAGATGGTATTGACCAGGGTCAGTAGTAACTTTTGTTTCTTTTCTTACTGATGGACTTGTTTCTTTTCTTACTAATGGACTTGTTTCTTTTCAGGGAAGGTTGTCATAAATGGATGGGCACGTAAGAGGACCCCTGTTAAATTTTTTTATTTGATAAGACATGCATGAGAAACAAAAAATATCTAGCATATTGAATCTTTAGAAGATCATGGTGTTTTTAGTAGGAATTTTTATGGACTTTGATATGGCTCTAATTGTTTACTTCTATAAGCATGTAGTTCATACAATGAAAGGAGATTGTCAAGTACATTTTTATAGAAGTGAAATGGGATTTGGAGGTTATATGTATGACCTTTCCATGGATCATTTGCCCAGATGTTAGAAAAAATGGATATTGTTGAGGATAAGGAGTATCTCTGGATACAAATTTAGAAATAATAGTGGGACTAATTGCATGTTTTAGAATACACAGTAGCCAAAGGGGTATTAAAATGAAGGTGGGCAGTTAAAGGGATATTAAAAGGTGAGCTATATTGTAAACTCACAATTCATGAGAGTGTCACTTTTTAATCTCACGTTGGCTCTGATATATTGGTTAGTTGGTTGGAGAAGAGAACGAGGAGATGTCAAGACCTTGGGTATTTTTCTCTGGATTATTTTTAGAGTATTGAGATGCCCTTAGAAGAGCTTTACTAAGGACTTTGCATTTTTGTTTTTCTGGTATTGCAGCCACATACTGTGCTATATTGGAATGACTATGGTGTTTGTTACTCCCGATAGTGACATTCTTGTTACTACCTAATTCAGTTGATGCATGCTAGAGTGGGCCAAGGGAGCAACATACCCTATATGTAAATATTCTTAAGTAACCTTTCTATTGAGCATATCAATTTTCTTTCAACAGTGCATGTTGGAAACATGAAGGGTTGGTTACGATGAAGGCAAAGTTTTTGTCTTTTCCTAGTTTATTTTAGTGTCGTGTAGATTGATTTTGTAATAGGTGATTTTATTGGCTTGAATCTTTTTGTCTCCCTTGTTCTTAGAAAAGGGGATTTCAGGGCCATGAAAAAAGGGGGTTCCAATGTGGGTTCTAGTTATGAAATATTTTCTTCTCACTAAATGTACATAGGGTGCTTAGTTGGTAGGGTGCAGAGATATGATGATTTTCATGTAAGAGTCTCTTTATGAGCGAAGGCTCTAGTAGTTTTGTACAGGTGTATGGTCTGGTCATTAAGTTGTTTCTTGTTTGAGAATTCTAGATTATGTAAATTGAATGTATCAAGGGTGTTTCAATTTGCCTCTTGTAGGTCTTCTGCAATATAATTATTTGTTCATTGATTCTTTTCAAGGAGGAGATTAAACTCTTTGTTCAGATAATTGTAATCAAGTTTTGTATCCAAATTTATATGAATTTTAAATATCAAGGATATTCAGAGTTTTCTTTATAGTTTGTTGTTTATGAAATATCTATTCATAGGTCTCTTCCAAGGGAAGAGTTAAATGCTTTGAACGGATATTTGTAATCTTGGATGCACAAATATATTCGTATGAGGAACTTAATGCCAAATGGAGTTGTTAATGTAAGGCATTAACATCCGGGTATCTTTTGTTTTCTTTTGTTCATAAGGTTGTTGTTATGATGATAGGTCCGACTCTATAAACCCAATGGATAAGGCACTGATCTGTATGGGTGTTTAAGTACTTTCATAAATTATTCAAATCATTAAACATCATTTAATTTCATGTTTATTAGTGTGAGAGTTAATTTATCTAGTTCTCAACACACTTAATGCAATTGGGATTGTGCATAAGATGGTGGAGTTTTAATATCCATGACCTATAAGTTTGAGAACTATCCATAATAGTGTATCTGTGTAGTGTTGTTTAACAAAAGGTTTATTATATATGCAGATTTATATTATTAGGAAAAAACCCCCGAGTGCATGGAACTTGAAGTGAAGAAGGCTTGTATGCCTTGTTAATGTTGGATTTTCATGTCTTTAATTTATAGATGATGCAAATTTTGTGAATCAGGTGATGATCCTTAGGTCTAATTCCCATTTTCTCTTTTAGGATTGAGGGTTGCAAGAAAAATAACCAACATAAATAGTGAATCTACTAGGGAGTTGTATGAAAAATGCATAATTGATAAGGTTGATAATTGAGATTTCTCCTTGCCTCGTTGATTTCTAGCCAGTTAGTTAGTCCATTGAGATTGCTAGAGTTGAAAGTGTCTTTTATGATTGAAGATTGAGTTCCTTGCTTGGAGTTTGTAATAGTATTGTTCATCATATGAAGTTATATCTTGTGAAGCATTGAAGTATGTGTTTGAACTTTTGAAAGTTGTAAGGAGATCCTTGAAAATTATTACAAATTATTTTCCCAATTCAAATTGGGTGACAACTCTAATCTTTGCACCAGTGCTTGCAGAATTTTTTTGTTCTAATGATTCCACAAGATTGGTAAAAGGTTTTATGAATTTTATTGAGGCAACATCCGATTGATGAGTGAGCTTCAGGGGATCCAAAAGGAAGATGACTAAAGGTGATACAAAGCAAACATTGCTCTCTTGTCATAAAGGTTTTGACAGTAGGAATGCAATATATGACTATGAGTTTTGTATACTTCTGATTTGTATTTTCTAGCTTATGTATTGTGGTTGGTGAAGTATGTTTGAGATTTATTTTGTGATAAAGAAATAATATTCAGTTGCAAGGTTTATGTCAAAAATTTATGGTGGATGTGTGATTTGTTTAAATATATTTGAGAAATATCGAATATGATTTCACAAAGAGTGCAGCCCATAATAAATTCTTGCAGAAATTTTTTAATGGAAAGATATGTGCCATTATGTTTTGATGGCATTCATGGTTTCCAAAATGAAATTCCTACTGAGATTAGGAAACATTTACCAAAGTTTAATGGGAAATGATCAAATTCAACATGAAAGCATTTGTAGGAATTTGCTGATCTAATGGGTGATTATGAGATTTATAGTGAAGATGTTTTCATGAAGTTGTTTGTTAAGACAGTGAAAAAGGATGCTAGGGATTATTTTTTTGTCTTACCATCTAGTTGTATTTCTTCTTGGGAAGAATTGAGTGCATATTTCATTGAGCGGTTTGCTGAAAGAATAAATGCAAGTGATATGTTGAGAAAATTGATGGAGATTGAGATTGAAGAAGATGAATTAGTTCCATCATTAAATATCATATTTGCAAAGACATTATATGACATTCCAAGAATCTATAGGCCCAATGATAAATTATGTTTAGTGATTTATTTGTTTGCTTTTGATTAAGATATGAGCTTCTTATTGAGAGATAAAGAGCCTAAGACTTTACATCAGGCTTTTATGAAAATGATGGACATTGAAAATAATTTAAAATATGGAATTGTGAGAGGTTTTCTATATGTTGTTGTTTTTTTCTGTAGCACATTTAATGTTGAAGAAGGCTATGAATTAAGAAGTAATATTTAGTATCAATATATTGACATCACTGCTGATCATATTAACCATGTTGTAGTATGTGTTCAAAATATGAATGTGAGTGAAGAGTGCTTGCTGCAAACAATAGTTGTCCCTCACATTAATGATAAAATGGTTTGTGAGAGATTTTGTAATAATGTTGATGCAGAGGTGGATATAATTTGGGTTTCACACCATATAATATGCTCACTGTTTATTGTAATAATGAGGTTGTGAGAAGAAGTTGTTTGCCATCTCATGTTGAAGGTGAGGAAAAAGAAAATCATTCATCAGATAAAGGTGTTGATAATGCGCAGAATTTTGATGATGTTGATTCATTTTTGCATGAATCAGATGAAATTGATGCTAAAGTTCCAAATAATG
Organism: Thuja plicata; assembly: GCA_018584345.1. NCBI lineage: Eukaryota > Viridiplantae > Streptophyta > Pinopsida > Cupressales > Cupressaceae > Thuja > Thuja plicata. Next base: position 437,887 of record MU226051.1, on the reverse strand, counting down.
AAGTGCCATCAAATTTTGTTGATTCTATGATTGAAAATGAGGATTGCATAGTGTATTCAAATGAAGAGAATATGTTTCAACATATGTTTTTTCCACATGAAAATGTTCAATACAATATATATGAGGAATTAATTAAGGTATCTATGTCTGAAATTAATGTTGCAAGTTCTTGTGATATTGTTGTCCCATTAATTGCAACTATTCATACAACCAATAAATTTTCTTCTCATCCTTTTTATTGTGCAAATGTTGATCAACCAACACATATGGTTGAGGAGGAAGAAGATCAATGGTGGGAAAATGGTTATGATCTCTTCAATGATGAGAATGATGGTCATGACATGGAGTATTCATGTTATGAATGATGCAATGTTGAACATTGTTTCAGTTCAGATTTAGTTTTGTCTTTTCTTGATGACGATGATTATGGCATTGAAATGGATGATGTTTTAAGTGAAGTTTCTAATATTTTATTTGATGATTTAAATCATTGTCAAATTTGTTTAAACCATCTTATGAAATTTTTCAGGAAAGTATCTCCTATGATATGGGGATTAAATCTGATTTTGCATTTGAACTAGAAATGGATGTCAACCTATTTAATGTGAATGTTGATAGTTGTGATATTATGGATTGTATGAAATCAATGTTTTTTGAAGTAGCAACTAGTAATGTTAATAATATTTAGTATAGCAGTGATTTATATTAGGGAGACATGTGCCAGGATGAAGACATGTGTAATGGGTTTCTTTTTGACTTGTTCGAGACACATTTTGAAATGTTTCATGTGAAGCTGAAAGGGGGTTCAAACTTTACATCAAATTGTTTGCTTGAGCCTGAGGTATGTTCTTTTTTCCAAGAATGGGATGTAAAGAGTGTTGATGCATTGTGTTTTTACTGGATGTTGAAATAAATCAGCAAGAGTATATAAGATGTCAGGCAGAAAATGATTCTTTTCTTTTTCTAGTTCAGCATGATGAAGTTTTCCAAAAACATGGTGATGAGTTGAATTTAGACGAATGTTACAGTTATCCTGAATATATTTTGCATGATGAATGTCATTCAATTCTACCATGTAGCTATAAATTTTTTTGGCTGATCCCTGATCATGAAATTGAGATTGATGAAAAGTATGCATACAATGCTAGTTGTATGAGCATGTGGAAGGGTGTTAATTACAATGAGTATGGTTTGATGCATAACAGTGATATTTTCAGAATGATCATACTTTTAAATGATGAGAACCATATTTTTGACAGGGGTAAATATTGGTTTTACATGTTTGGTGGCCCAGGGCCATGAATTGAGGGTTTTGTTTGATGTACAATTTTGAGCTTTAAATAAGGGAACCAATGGATAAGGAAGGAACTAGTTTTCTCTTCCAGAGATCTAAAATCTCACCATGCCCACAAGGGACATGCGTCCCCAATAAGAGCCACTGTTGGAACCTACAAATTTTAAAGAAATTTGAGGTTGCCATATTAAAATTTTACACAGAAATCCAACCAAGCTGAGGAAATGAATTGCCTCAGAGGTCACATGGTCTCATTTTTCAGGTTGAGAGATATACAAAAGGAGATAGTTATTTTTGTTCAAAATTTAAGGGATCTTCCTTGCATGCACAAAACTGAGAAATGATGGCTATTTTTATGTTGCCCTTCATTGGGATTTTTTATTCATAGGAGTGCTCACTGGCATATATCCCACATCAGTCATAGTAGGGAAGGATTTAATATTTTTATTCATCAACACACAATAAGGAAGTGCCAAAAGGCATGCCCCTTTTGGCAAGCATTTCGCACGCGAGGTGGTCAGCTAGTGGTTGACAAGGAAATTTTGTGGATTCGTGCCCATGTGGTGATGAATTGGAAGAATCAATAGTGAATTAGAGTATGCCACCTCGGAGGACGATTGAATAATGACATGGCAAGGGGATATGTGGAAGACAGGTGTCATCTTGTCGCGACCTCACAAGGTAATGGAGTAGTCAGGAAGTGGAGATGTGATGGTGCGAGAATGTGACGTGTGGAGGAAAAAACATCAAATCGTAGTGTCACAAGGTTGCCTGATAGTTAGTAGTTGCAGTTGTGAACTTGCAAGTAGTTAAAAGAAATGCTTGTTGCATCATCGCAGGTCATATTGACAGTTAATAGAGAGTCTTGCAATTGTGTAAGAAAAACAAAAATGTTGGTGTCGTGATGTCGCAACAGTTTGTGATGGTTAAGGCAAAGTGTTGTGATGTCGCGACAGACACAAAACGTCAAATTGTGAGGTTGCAAGGATATGTTTTAATTTAGGGAATTTGCTTACAAAATCATGATAGCATTCCATGTGTCCATGGTGGTTAATGATAAGGGAGAGAAGGCGCAATCTTGGTTCTGATATGAGGAACAAGTGGGCTCGTAGACTTATTAAATTATGCCATGTGGAAGGGGTCATTCTATGATGGTCAAGATGGTATTGACCAAGGTTAGTGGTAACTTTTGGTTCCTTTCTTAGTGATGGACTTGTTTCTATTTAGGGCAGGTTGCCATAAATAGATAGGCACGTGAGGGGACCCCTATTACAAAAAATAATTTGATGAGACATGCACAGGAAATAAAAATATCTAGCAGACTGAATTTTTAGAAAATCATGGTGTTTTTAGTAGGAATTATTATGGACTTTGATATGGCTCTAATTGTTTACTTCTATACGCATGTAGTTCAAACAATTAAAGGGGATTGCCAAGTACATTTTTGTAGAAGTAAAATGGGATTTTGAGGTTATAAGTATGAATTTTCCATGGATCATTTGCCCGAGTGTTAGAAAAAATAGATATTGTTGAGGATAAGAAGTTTCTATGAATACAAATGCATAAATAATATTGGGACTAATTGCATGGGGTAGAGTACATAGAAGACAAAGGAATATTAAAATGAAGGTGCGCAGTCAAAGGGATATTAAAAGGTGAAATGTATTGCAAAATAACAATTCATGAGAGTCACTCTTTTATCTCCTATTGGCTCTAATACATGGGTTAGTTGGCTGGAGAAGAGAATGAGGAGATGTCAAGACCTTGGGTATTTCTCTCTAGATTATTTTCAGAATATTGAGATGCCCTTGGAAGAGCTTTACTAAGGACTTTGCATTTTTGTTTCTCTGGTATTGCAGCCACATACTATGTTATATTGGCATGACTCTAGTGTTTGTTACTCCTAATAGTGGCATTCTTGTTACTACCTGATTCAGTTGATGCGTGCTAGAGCAGACTAAGGGATAAATATACCCTATATGGAAATATTCTTAAGTAACCTTTCTATCGAGCATATCAATTTTCTTTCAACAGTGCAGGTTGGAAATACAAAGAGTTGGTTATGATGAAGGCAGAGTTTTTGTCTTTTCCTAGTGTTTTTTTTTGTGTCGTGTAGCTTGAGTTTGTAATAGGTGGCTTTCTTGGCCTGAAGCTTGTTGGCTCCCTTGTTCTTATAAAAGGGGATTTCAGGGCCATGAAAAAAGAGGGTTCCAATGTAGGTTTTAGTTCTGAAATGTTTTCTTCTCACTAAATGTACATAGGGTGCTTAGTTTGTAGGGTGCATAGATAGGATGATTTTCATGTAAGAGTCTCTTTATGAGCAAAGGATCCAGTAGTTTTGTGTAGGTGTATGGACTGGTCATTAAGTTGTTTCCTATTTGAGAATTCTAGATTATGTAAATTGAATGCATGAAGGGTGTTTCAATTTGCCTCTCGTAGGTCTTCTGCAATAGAATTATTTGTTCATTGGTTCTTCTCAAGGAGGAGATTAAAATCTTTGTTCAGATAATTGTAATCTTTAGTTTTATATCCAAATTTATATGATTTTGAAATATCAAGGATATTCAGAGTCATCTTTACAGTTTGTTGTTTATGAAATGTCTATTTCGGGGTCTATTCCAAGGGAAGAGTTAAATGCTTTGAATGGATATTTGTAATCTTGGATGCACAAATGGATTTGTAAGAGGAACTTAACGCCAAATGGAGTTGTTAATGTAAGGCATTAACATTTGAGAATCTATTGTTTTATTTTGTTCATAAGGTTGTTGTTATGATGATAGGTCTGACTCTGTAAACCCAATGGATAGAGCACTGATTTGTATGGGTGTTGAAGTACTTTCAGAAATGATTCAAATCATTAAACATCATTTTAATTTCATGTTTATTAGTATGAGATTTAAGTTATCTAGTTCTCAGCACACTTAATGCAATTGAGATTGTGCATAAGATGGTGGAGTTTTAATATACATTACCTATAAGTTTGAGAACTATCCACAATTGTGTATATGCATAGTGTTGTTTAACAAAAGGTTTAATATTTATGCAGATTTATGTTATTAGGAAAACCCTCTTGAGTGTGTGGAACGCGAAGTGAAGAAGGCTTGTATGGATTGTTAATGTTGGCTTTTCTTGTCCTCAATTTATAGATGATGCAAATTTTGTGAATTAGGTGATGATCCTTAGGTCTAATTCCCACTCTTTTAGGATTGAGGGTTGGAATAAAAAGAACCAAAGCTTTCCACAACCTTTTCCCATTCTTTTCTATGTTTAGGAATAGGTTGCAAAACTTTGGATCTAGATTTAGGAATATCATAACTAGTTACAGGATCTCTGCAATTTTCATCAATTTTGGAGTTAAAAGGACTAGGTTGATATTTTGGAACAATGTTTGGGACTAGGTCAACCAAGTCAAAATTGTTCTTTGGGTCTAAGATTTTTGCAGTCAGAAGTTACAGGCATCAGAGTTCCAGATCCATAATCTTTCCTGATTCTGACAGCTCTACAACAGTCAAAACCAGATCGAAGGTCAATCTTCCTCTTCTTGTTTTCAAGGTGAGTTCATCCTTCCTATTTCCCTCTTGCACTTACTTTTACATATCAAATATATATTGCTTTCATCATTTAAATATCAATCACATCACATAATCACACCTTATTCAATAAAGAATAACCAAATCCCCCTTTTGCCTAGATCTTGCATTAGCACCCCTCCATCCTTTTTGGGTTGTGCTAATCAAATTTGCTTAAGGGTGGGTTTATATTATATTGCATAATATGACCTTCGTAAGTGATCCACACCCTGACATTGCTCACCATTTTATATATATATATATGTGTGTTTGTGTGTGTACATATATATATATATATATACATATATATGTGTCTATATATATGTGTGTGTATATATATATGTGTGTGTGTGCGTGTGTGTGTATACAATATATATGTATATATACATACATACATACATATTTACACACACACACATATGTGTGTGTGTGTGTATATATATATGTGTGTGTGTGTGTGTGTGTATGTATATATATGTATGTATATGTGTACACACACATGTATATGTATACGTATGTATGTGTATATATATACATACATACATATATATATGTATGTGTATATATATGTATGTATATATATATATATGTGTATATATATATATGTATGTATGTATGTATATATATTGTATGTATGTATGTATACACACACACACAAATGTGTGTAGTGATAGTACTGATATACATACATACACACACACATTTGTATACATACATACATACACACTATATATATCAGTACTATATCAGTACACACACACACATATATACACACATATGTATATGTATGTGTATATATATATGTGTGTGTGTGTGGATTAAAATTTTGAAGATGGTGTGCATGTATAGGTTATGTGAATGAACACTCATATGCTTGTTGTTATCTATCTCAAAGAATTTTTGGTTTGAAATGACTAGAGCCTTTGAAATGTTATGTGTTTCACGTTATTATAATGTGTAACTCACAATTAATATTTTGTGCTACATGTTGAATTATAAGTTTAAAACCTCTTGCAACTGCTATAGAAAAAATATGTGGTTCTGATTTTGTAACAGTGCTTACTACTTACACTTAGATTTTAAAAAAAATACTTCCAATAATTACACTCATGCTAATGCTCTTTGACATATTTTTAATTATTATAGACATGTATGGCCAAAATTGCCTAATATGAGGGTCGGCTAATCATTTCTTTCACCATCGAGAGGGGATTCAATTTTGCGAGAGGTGATTTTTTCAAAAACAACTTAACAACATGTATTTCAAGTGCAGTTAATGTTCACAAAGTTTTTGACAAAATGAATGAATGAGACTACTTTTAATGGAATGTGATTATTGCATCTTACTGAAGACATCAATACTATCACAAGGCATTAGTAATATTTCTCCAAATGCAACAAATAGGTGTTTGACCCAATCAGTTCACCTTTGTCAGAGAATAATAGAGAGAAGATTATTATGTGATGTTGTTGTAGTGAGTGCCCTAATAGAACTGTACATCAAATTTGGATTTATATAGAAGGAGAAGTACTTGTTTAATAAAATGCACCAAAGAAATGTGGTCCCATGACCTGCAATGGTTGTAGGATATGCACACCACGGGCTCCTTGAAAAATCTTTTGATGTGTTTTAGCAAATAAATTGAAAGGTATTAAATCATACTCCTAAATATATTCCAACATCCTCCCATCCTATGGTAAAGTGGGATCTTTGAAACAAGGCATGTATATCCATCAAAGCTTATTTCTAAGATGGATTTTTGTTAAATGGTGTAGATGTTATGTGGTGGTAGAGATGCATGGAAAAAGTGGAAGTATACAAAAGACACACAAATGCTAGTCCAATGAAATACAATGATTATAGGATATGCACAAAACAGTGTTCTAGTCTAAGCTAAAATGGGAGCTTTGGAGCAAGATACACATATACATCAAGTCATAATTAACAATGGTTTTTATTTGCATGTGTATACTATAAATAGTGTAAATCAATTATAAACATTGATATACCAATGCAATTTTATCAAAAGGTAATTTAATCTAAAGAGATGAACCAAATCTAAAGAAATTAGTCTTGATGGTGTCTTATTTTCTTCTATCCTTAAGGATACTTTTGGTCATTATGTTTTGCTCTTAGATGCACTTGTGACTATTAAGATGACAACTTGAATAACGAGATTATGATGTTATGAAATGCATGATTAAAATGATAAATATTTACAATGTTATGCAGTGAGATGTGCTATGATATCATGATAATTAAGCTAACTTTCATGGTTTAACATGATGATCTATGAGCTATAATGTAGCAAATTGAACTAGTACGAAGCTAGTTGTTAAGCTAAGAATTAACATGCTATCTAAATGTGTATGAAAATGTATGCGAATGAGATAATGCATATGAAGATAATTAATATGAAACATAATGAAAAATGGATATGAAGGCGGTTAATGGATCTCAAGGCAGACCCAAATGCTCAAAATGTAGCCTATATATAGATTTTCCAAGACTTGAACCTATGTGGTAAGAATCAACATGTGTAGATTTGTGAAGAAATGAAGGGCCAAGATATGAAGAAATGATGTGAAATATTCTCTCATAAGACACAAGAGGCCAAGTGGTAGATGCATGAGAAAATCATAGACGTGTCCAAGTTGGCTGAAAATAAGAGAATATTGGAGACATGTGGCGAAGTTATTTGTTGATGGTAAATCAACAAATAAAAATTGAGAATATTTAATTATCTTAATCGAGAATATTTATATATATGTTGAGGTAGCGGTTGATGTGGAGTGATGAGGTGAGGTGGAAAATTAATTATCATGGACTTAGGATAAGAAGAATTTAAAGGAAATAAACTATATAAATAAATTGAAAAATTTATTTATAAAATAGAAGATTTTATTTAGAATTGTTGGATGATATCAGTTTTGGTTACTGATCATGCTATTGATATTCATGTTTTGTCACTGATGTCAACATATATTTCTATGGAGAAGACAGACTGACTACTTAACTGGAACAAGTGTACGGATACTGTACAGATGATTCAGAAGGATCGAAGTTGGATTTATGTAGAAGCATGTTTCTTGACCTTACTCCTAAGGTCGCTTAACTTTATGTTATATTTTGTGGATGTTACAGTTCATTTGGTGAAGACTGGTTTTTTGGACTGCAACTGTGATTCTAGATAGAGTAGGTCTCTGTGTTTCGGGTATATCTTTCTGATGGAGATATTTTAGAACTTGCGAGCTTACTAATGGACAACCGCCATATGTTAGAGTAATGGGTTGTGTTAGATTGTTGATTGAAGACTGATGACATCAGCTGTGGTGTGTACTCTAGAGAAGACCTATTTCCTGGCCGACTTCAGACATGTAGCATGTGGAATTAATCGTGAGAATGAATTACGGATCTGGAAGAATATGTAATGAATTTTAAATGTTGTATAATTGTCTTAGATACCGTGTGTATCTTAGCAAGGGGCTATGCAATTATTTGTATGATGGAAAGCCTTAATTGGCCAACCTAATTAATTATGTTTTAGGAAAGCTTAATTGGCTGACCTAATAAGCTATTGTGTAAGGGTATATATAGAAGATATATTCTTGTGGAGAAGTGTGATAGAGAAAAGAAGAGAAGGAATGTGTGAAAGCTCTGAAGCTTGTTGACTGCTGGATGCAAGTATGGTGCAGGAGCACACCTAGGCTAACCTCCATGTTTTTAATCATTTTGGCTTATACTTGACATTGACCAAGTCAAGATAGTTAGGTTGTTTCTATACCTTAGAAAGTCATGTCTATGTGGGCTAGGTGAGTTATTCATTAGGACTAAGGTCACAACAATAGCCATTGTTAGTAGTTTTTCAATTACTTAGGCTTAGTTACTAAATGTTGGATTTGATTCATGAATGTGTCCTAAATACTTAAATGAGGACATAGAGATGCCTTGAGCCTTTAATGATCTTGGATCCTCGAATTAAAGAGGTTAGAGGTCCTAGAAATGATGAAAGTGGCATAAAAGGAAAGATGCCAAAAGTTGCTAAATTGTTGTCATGACAACATTTGCAATTATGGCAAATGTTGCATGCAACACAGTTACCTTGGACCCCCCTACAAACTAGGAGTGGGGAATAAAAAAAAAAGGCCTAGAATGATGGAAGAAGGCATCTAATGGATGGAGAGACTCAAGTATTAGGAGTTAGACATTCATTGTAACAAGTTTGAAGAGCAATACAGTCTGCAATTCTATGTTTTCAGAAATCCTGAGCATTTCAGTGTGACAGTGATACTTTATGGATTGAAAGCTTCAAACTAGTGATTTTTTTGTGTTCTTAGGATAATTTGGAGTGTTTTTCATTCAATAGTCAAGTTTCTTTGTGGTCGTTTAAGGTCTTGTATAAATTATTTTGTGTTTAGAGAGTCTTGGTCCCGTCTTGACCAATCAGTCTAGTCATGGCTCCCCCATGAAATCTAGCCATGGGAAATACCTAAGGATAGATGGATATGTTAAGGGAGTTAGTAGTGTACACATGTGTATATTTAGGAGTCTCGAAAGATGGAATAGCTATTTTTAGTGCCAAGCCCTAGGTGAGCATACACTGTCCGATTAGAGGTTTGGTGATGAAATAGTGAGTATAACTTACAGGGTAGTGAAGCACTGCACAAAATAAGTATAGCTCCAGTTAGGGTTTAGTCATACCTTGACATGTTATGATGTTTGAGTTCATAACAATCACTAAGACCAAGTTTTGAACAAGTTTTCAACTAAGTTGCAGTCAGTCCTAGAAATTAGGCCTATTAGCCCTATTGGAACTAGATTGTAGGAACCCTATGTACGAAGAAATTCTGAGACTAAAAAATTCAAAATGTCTTGTAAAAGGATAAAGGGTATCTGGATATGGTCTTATATTTTCAAGTTCTTTGGGAAATTTTTAAAAGAAGTGGGAAAAAAACACTGTGAAATACTATAAGGAATTAGGCCTTCTTGTGACAAAATTGTGAACTCGATTGCAAAGAGTGAAGAGATCCTTAAAAATGGATTCCATTGGGATCAAATGCAATGTATAAATGATGATGGACATACCTACAAGTGATTCATGAGTTTTAAAGTGGAAATTGGCACTTAGACTCTTCTAAGTGTAGTGGGAAAAGTGAAGATTTGAACTAACAAAAGGTGTTAGTCTTTCAAGGTGAAGCACATGACTAGAGAACTCCATGAGGAGAGTTGGAATTAGACTTAGTTAATCATCTAAGCCAATCAAGACCTAGAGGAGATCAGGTTCCTATAAGAGACAAGCTAAGGTCTCTTAGGTGAAGTGCTAGCAAGCCTTGGAACACTCACATCATATTGGTATCAGAGCTTGATTAAAGATTAGGTTTGTGGTGGATGTTTCAGCCTACTGAATCAGTTGGAGAGAATACACAATTTGGATCAGTAGAAGACAAAGCCATGGTGACTAATTTTGAGTTAGCCAAAAAGGTGGATGAGCAAGAAGAAGACAACAAGTTGTTAAGAGAAAGGTTGTCTCAAATGGAGCAACTCTTGGGAGAAGTCCAAGACAAAGCTGAGAAGAT
>MU226051.1:396849-419078 GCA_018584345.1 Thuja plicata | reverse complement strand
GTACCTGTCAATTCAGAGGGCAGTGATAGATAACATGCACTAACCCATTTGTTGGTGACATCCTTTTGTTCTCTCACCTTGGGTGCTAAAAGAGTCAGAGATTACAAATCTAACAGGAGGACAAACTATTAACCAACAGTATGTTTCTCACCTGTTGTGTCCCAGGATCCCTTATGACCCTTTATGACCCTTTACGATCCCTAAGAATACATCTTAGAGATCTTAAAGTGTCGTAAATGGTCATAAGAGTGTCTTAGGAGGGGCCAGATGAGTTTCCACCTTCACATGATTGGCCTTGTTAAGTAGAGAATTTTTAAACTATTCTCAAAACAAAGAGAAAATCTTAAAAAATCTAAAGCGACACTAAAAAAATACATGCGATGTCGAGCCGTCAAAAATTGCCGATGGCTCGATGTCGCATGTATAACAAATTCATCGCATGATTGTCGTAGTTCTGACCCCTGTTATGTGATGCCTATGTGTCATAATAGCGATAGATAAAATGTAACGACAACATGATTACCATTATAGCCGACTTGTTTTGCGACACCTATACGTCATTTTTTTCAGACATGCGATGAATTTTCTATACTTGTGACATCAGGATATCACAAAATTACCGACGGCTCAATGTCTCATGTATAGAAAATTTGTCGCACGTCTGAAAAATTGACAGATAAAATGTGATGCCTATGTGTCGTAATAGTAATAGATGATATGCGACGCTTACGTGTCATACTAGCGACACATAAGTTGTGATGCCTACGTGTCGTAATAGCGACATTAAAAATATGTAACGACAACATGGTAACCATCATAGCCAGCTCGTATTGCGATGGAAATAATGACGGATGACACAACAGTCATTAATTCCGACACCAAAACTGCAACACTAGTCTCTTTCACTAGGCCGACGGGAAGGTGTCAGAAAAGTAACACATAGCCGTCGAAAAGAGGCCTCAAATGTACTAGTGTTAGAGGAAGCAGTCAGCAAGTTAGGTATGACAAGGATACCTCATACCCATCCTTACAAGGTCACATGGCTCAATAAGGGACATCATGTCTTAGTCAACAAGAAAGCATGGGTAGAGTTCTCTATAGGGAGATATAAGGACAAGGTTCTATGTGATGTACTGCCCATGGATGCATGCCATTTTATCCTAGGTAGGCCATGGAAATATGACTTCCAAGCTATCCATGATGGAGTGAAGAACTCCTATACATTCAAGAAAGATAAAGTAACTTTCAAGATCCAATCATTGTTAAAAGATGCATATGTGAAGACAATAGGTCCTAATGTGCTTATGGTGGGTGAGAAAGAATTCATAGAAGCGATGGAAGAAGGAGAAGGAGTTGGCTATGCATTGGTGCTAAGACCAAGAGAAAGGAATGAAGAAAAAGGAGACAAGAAATTAGAGATACCAAAGGAGATACAAAGTACGTTGCAGACTTATGAAGGTATAGTAAGTGATGGAAAACCATCAGCATTACTCCCTACAAGAGCCATAAGTCATAGGATAGACTTCATACCTGGAGCTACCCTGCCTAATAATGCAGCCTACAAGATGACACCTCAACAAAATGAGGAAATTTCTAGGCAAATAGAATAACTCCTTAACCAAGGCCTTATCAAGTAAAGCATTAGCCCTTGTGCAGTACCTATTGTCCTAGCACCAAAGAAAGGAGGAACATGGAGACTTTGTACTGATTCAAGATCCATAAATAGGATAACCATTAGGTATAGGTTTCCCATACCTAGGATTGAGGACCTAATGGATTGTCTAGGTGAAGCCAAGTATTTTAGTAAGATAGACTTGAAGAGTGGCTATCACCAAATTAGGATACATGAGGGAGATGAGTGGAAGACAACATTCAAAACCAATGAAGGTTTGTATGAATGGATTGTCATGCCATTTGGACTGTCTAATGCCCCCTCCACATTCATGAGGCTCATGAATGAAGTCCTCAAGGACTATATTGGAAAATTTGTAGTATTATATCATGATGATATACTGATTTATAGTAGGACAATAAAGGAGCATCTTCAACACCTTGAGATAGTCTTCAAGAAGCTGCATGAAGAGAAGTTGATGATTAACTTGGAGAAATGCGAGTTCATCAAAACATAGCTAGTGTACCTTGGATTTGTTCTCTCTCAGGGAAATCTGAAAATGGAGAAGAGTAAAGTGGAAGCCATCATGAATTGGCCTACTCCAAGGTTAGCAACAGAGGTAAGAAGTTTTCATGGTCTTGCTCAGTATTATAGGAAGTTTATAAGGCAGATCAGTGCTATTTGTGCTCCCATGTTGGACACAATCAAAGGAGGAATGAAGACAAGGTTTGTATGGAATGAAAAAACCACTAAGAGCTTTGATTAATTGAAAGAAAATAATTCTACCCAACCTATCCTAGTCTTGCCAAGCTTTGAGAAGCTTTTCACAATTGAATGTGATGCAAGCAACATAGCTATTGGGGCTGTCCTAAGCCAAGAGGGTAGACCAGTAGCATTTCATTCAGAAAAGTTGAGTGAAGCAAATAAGAAGTATTCTTCTTATGATCTGGAGTTGTATGCATTGGTTCAAGCTTTGAGAAAGTGGAGGCACAAATTTATGCCCAAGGAGTTCATTGTCTATTCATACAATCAAGCTTTAAGTTTTTTTAATTCTCAAGAGAAGTTGAGCCAAAAGTACATGAAATGGGTGGAATATCTACAAGATTACACCTTTAATATCAAACACAAGAAAGGTGTCCTCAATAAGGTGGCAGATGCATTGTCTAGAAGAGCTCCTACCATCCAAGAGATTTAGTTGAAGAGAATGGGAATAGATCACTTCAAGGATCTATATGCTAAAGATGAGGACTTTGCATATATTTATAAGGTATGTGCTGAATACAAGAACCATTTTCATAGTAAGTATGCTGAATACACTTTGCAAAGTAACCTTTTGTTTAAGGGAAATTAGTTATGTGTCCCTAGAGGCTCTATTAGGGAGAATATGATTAAGGAAAAGCACAATGGTGCATTGAGTGGTCACTTTGGGATCACTAAGACCCAAGAACTTGTTTAAAGGTTCCACTATTGGCCGAGAATGAACCTTGATGTTAAGAGGTATGTGGAGAATTGCATTGTATGTCAAAGAGCCAAGAGTACTTCTTCAAATGCTGGTCTTTATCAACCACTACCTATTCCCACTAGGCCTTGGGATTTCTTGAGCATGAATTTTGTAGTTGGGTTACCCAAGACAAGGCAAGGCATGGATAGTGTTTATGTAGTTGTGGATAGGTTTAGTAAGATGGCTCACTTTGTGCCATGCAAGACAACTCATGATGCCAACCAAATAGCCTCTCTCTTCTTCAAAGAGATAGTAAGAATCCATGGGATACCTAAGAGCATTGTGTTTGATAGAGACACCAAATTTATGAGTCATTTTTGGAAGACTCTTTGGAAAAGATTAGGCACTAATTTATCCTTTGGGTCTGCCTACCATCCCCAAACTAATGGTCAGACCAAAGTGGTGAATAGAAGCCTTGGAAATCTACTAAGGTGCTTGACAAAGGAGTACATAAAGCAATGGGATCAATTGATTGGACAGGCTAAATATGCCTACAATGACACCATCAATAGATCAACAAGGAAGAGCCCCTTTGAGATAGTATATGGATTGCATCCTAGAGGAGTCTATGAGTTGAGAAACTTGAAATATGGAGTGAAGGAAAGTGGATATGCAGATGACTTTTCTTGTGCAATGCAAGAAATACATGATACAGTCCGGAAAACTCTGAAAGAGAACACCTTGAAACATAAAGCAAAGATTGATGAGGGTAGAAGAATAGTTCAGTTCAATGTAGGTGAATTGATGATGGTACATCTAAACAAATCAAGACTTCAAAAGGGAGTCCCTCACAAGTTGTAGATGAGAAGGATAGGTTCCTGTCCTATCTTGGCTAAGTATGGTGAAAATGCATTCAAAGTTGAGCTCCTGGAAGACGGTGGACTATCGCCTATTTTTAACATTACAGACTTAGTCCATTACAAAGGAACACAACAAGATATGGATCTGAGTCTCCAAGAAGTGATCAGAGATGTGGAAGATCTACAATTAACCTCTGCTACAGTCATAGGAGTTGACATTATATTGGATACTAGAATCTACAAAAAGACAAGAACCAAAGAGTATAAGGAATACTTGATAAAAACACATGATCAAACCAATGCTAATGTAGTATGGGTCAAAGAATTAGAGTTCCAAAAGATGAGTATTGATCCAAGCATCCTCAATCCAAGGGTGGATTGATCTTTTTGTTTTGGGGAGGATGGTGCAGGAGCACACCTAGGCTAACCTCCATGTTTTTAATCATTTTGGCTTGTACTTGACATTGGCCAAGTCAAGATAGTTAGGTTGTTTCTAGACCTTAGAAGGTCATGTATAGGTGGGATATGTGAGTTAGTCATTAGGACTAAGGTCACAACAATATCCATTGTTAGTAGTTTTTCAATTACTTAGGTTTAGTTGCTAAATGTTGGATTTGAGTCATGAATGTGTCCTAAACACATAAATGAGGACATAGAGATGCATTGAGGCATTTAATGATCTTGTATCCTTGAATTATGGAGGTTAGAGGTCCTAGAAATGAGGAAAGTGGCATAAAAGGAAAGATGCCAAAAGTTGCTAAATTGTTGTCATGACAACATTTGCAATTATTGCAAATGTTGCATGCAACACAGTTACCTTGGATCCCCCTACAAACTAGGAGTGGGGAATTGAACAACAAGGCCTAGAATGATGGAATAAGGCATCTAATGGATGGAGGGACTTGAATCTCAGGAGTTAGTCATTCATTGTAACATGTTTGAAGAGCAATACAGTCTGCAATTCTGTGTTTTCAGAAATCTTGAGCATTTTAGTGTGACAGTGATACTTTATGGATTGAAAGATTTGAACTAGTGATTTTTTTTGTTATTATGATATTTTGGAGTGTTTTTCATTTAGTATTCAAGTTTCTTTGTGGTCATTTAAGGTCTTGTATAAATTGTTTTGTGTTTAGAGAGTCTACTCGTCCTGTCTTGACCAGTCAGTCTAGTCATGGCTCCCCCATGAAATCTAGCCATGGGAAATACCTAAGGATAGATGGATATGTTAGGGGAGCTAGTAGTGTACATATGTGTAGAGTTATGAGTTTTGGAAGATGGAATAGCTATTTTTAGTGCCAAGCCCTAGGTGAGCATACATTGTCCGATTAGAGGTTTGGTGATGAAATAGTGAGTATAACTTACAGGGTAGTGAAGCACTGTATGGAATAAGTACATTTATAGTTAGGGTTTAGTCATACCTTGAAATTTTATGATGGTCGAGTTCATACAAATCACTGAGACCAAGTTTTGAACAAGTTTTCAACTAAGTTGCAGTCAGTCCTAGAAATTAGGCCTATTAGCCCTATTGGACCTAGATTGTAGGAACCATATGTTCGGAGGACTTATGAGACTAAAAAATTCAAAATATCTTGTAAAAGGATAAAGGGTATCTGGATATGGTCTTATATTTTCAAGTTCTTTGGGAAAGTTTTAAAAGAAGTGGGAAAAACATAATGTGAAAGGCTACAAGGAATTAGGCCTTCTTGTGACAAAATTGTGAACTCGATTGAAAAGAGTGAAGAGATCCTTCAAAATGGATTCCATTGGGATAAAATGCAATGTATACATGATGAAGGACATACCTACAAGTGATTCATGAGTGTTAAAGTGGAAATTGGCACTTAGACTCTTCTAAGTGTAGTGGGAAAAGTGAAGATTTGAACTAACAAAAGGTGTTAGTCTTTCAAGGTGAAGCACATGAGTGGAGAAATCTTGGAGGAGAGTTGGAATTGGACTTAGTTAATCATACAAACCAATAAGCACCTAGAGGAGATTAGATTCCTAGAAGAGAAAAGCTAAGGTCTCTTAGGTGAGGTGCTAGCAAGCCTTGGAACACTCACATCAAAGTAGAGTTGATACTTCATTGGAACTAATCAAGCAAAGACAGTTGCTGACAAACAGTTCTCTGATTGTGTATTTTCTTTATACACTTGTGCGGATTGTAAATCATTGAGGGTGGCTTTAACCTTCTTTGGGCAGTATGCCTTGGCAGTGAGCCTACTATTTCCTTTGACTCCTAACAGGGACTGTGTACTGTAATGTTGTAACAAGCTCCTAACAAGGCTAATATATTTTAACATGGATACTATACTCTCAGTACAATATTTGTGGGTGTTAATTCCCACTGGGGTTTTACCTTTAATAGGGTTTCCTTGATAACAAATATTGTGTTTTGGTGTTGTCTATTACTGTGTTATCATTTACATTTGCAGATTTGGTTTATAAAGTAGAAAGCTGAAAATCTATATCACAACTGATTCACCCCCCCTCTCAGTTGTCTTGTGGACTGTTATTCCAAACAAGAATAATAGAAAATTATTAATTAAATAAATTTTATTTGATTAAATCTCTCAAGTCAAATTTTAAGTGTATACATTATTCCCCTCTTTGAAGTAATGTGTTTGTGACATGGTGGTTCAACGAAAATTTGATTCTTGCCCTGGACCTTTAAATTTGTATTGAAAGCTTGTTGTTTGGAGATGTTAAAGAAGTGAACTAAATTTATTTCGGTGTTGGAACCACCTTGTTTAGTGTTGTCTTTTGGAATTTGTCTACATTTTTGTCTAGACTATCTAAACCCTCATCTAGGTTAACCCGGGAGAGGAAAAGATGTAATGTGTTTTGATTTTTATGTCTAATAAGTGCTCATCATGATGGGGGATGATGGAAGACATGTTTTATAATACCCATTGTTGGTTTTAGAGGAACATGCATTGATTTTCATATGATTTGAAGGTGAGGAAGTGTTTGTACAGTCACAAGGAACAATGTATTCACTGTCATAGTTTGAAAGTTTTGACTGTGTCCATACACCAATGAATGTTTGGGGCCATGGAGGCTTGGGGGAATGAAAGTAGGGATATTCAATAGTATGAAGGATGCTTGGAGAATACAGAGAGTCCAAGACAAGAGTTTAACAATCAAATTTGTAGAGGGTGAAAGTGATTGTCCCAGTGTGATAGTGATATAGTAAGATGAGTTGTTTTGAATAGAAGTTGTGTTTGGTGGACTTAGTGGATAGGAATGTGTTTGGACAAAGTATATAAGGTTGTGTAAGGTGTCTTGATGGTAGGAAACATGGAAACAATGGTTGGGGAATGGTTTAGGTGATTTTCTTAAGAGTGGAGTCAAAAGTTGCAGAGTTACTATCTTTTAGGATAGTAAATAGCAATTGTCTTGTATACGAAAGAGGGTCAAGGGTGGAGTCTTTTAAACCAAGGGGAAAGGGTTATCATTGTTTCTTAGGTGTAGGGGAATAAAAAGGTGAGTGTAATTCTAAATCAAGAGTCTTTAGTGTGTTATGTTGAAGGATACGTGTGAGGATGGTCATAAGAAAGTGGAAGGGGATCAAAGAATGAGAGTTCAGTGATGGGTGGGTTGCACTTAGGGTGTGGAGTCTAGTGGGATGGTAAATAAGTTGCATTGACCTCTAATAGGTATAGTGAGTGAGTTACATTGGAAGAGTGTGTGGGAAGTTTTTGAAGGTTGAATAGGGAAATTTAAGGCCCTATAAGCTATCAGATTGGTAGTTGGATTTTGATGAAGAAACAAGGGCTAGGAGGCCTTGTACAAGAATTATTTCCATGGTATTGATGGATTTGGTATGTTATAAAGTTGTGAGAGATTAGAGTTGTGAAATGCTTGGGATTGAAGGATAGTTCTCAATTTGAAAGAGCTTGTTCAAAAGCATGTTGTCCTGGTTACCTAAAGTCAGACCTTTCTATAAAGCCTTTGAGTTGAGTCTAATTCCTTGAGAGGGTTCAAGTCTTTTTTGAAACCCTTGGGTTGAGTTAGGTTCCTTAGAGGACCATCAGAGGGCTCTAGATCAGGATGTGCTCTCTCTCAAAAACATAAATAGATAATCCTCAAATGATAATTCTTTCTTGATGAAAACTATGAATGCAATAGCTAATGGATGGAGGAAGACCTCAAGAACTAGTATGAAGAACTAGTCTCAAGCTTTCCAAAAATGAAGATTAAGATAATATGAGATGCAATGCAATATTAAAAATAGATTCATTACCAATTATCCTAGCATGTAACAGTTAAATGGATTAATAAATAACTAAGATTGAAATCATGAAAACACTATGAAATTCTAGAGCTATTCTAGCATGATAACAATGCACAAATGAGAGATAATTTGAAAGAAGAAATGCCCTCTATTTATAGATTTTTTGAGGGAAGAGAAGGTCTTGGATGAGGTGGAACCTATGTGTCATACACATAAGAGCCACATAAGGGACACATAGGCTTAGAGGAGAGGACAATTTGGAGCATTTAAGGCTTGAGGGGCTCAAGGTTTTTCACACATGTCTGAACAACCTTAGGGAAATGTGTGGGGGACAAGAAGGTGGTTGCATTTAAGAGAGTTGGGTGGCTCTCTTGAGATGGGTTTCTCACACATGTGTGAGCATTCCATTAGCACTAAAAAGGTTAGGAATCACCTTTTAAGGAGGATTAGTGGGAGATTAAGAGAGGAGGTAGATTTAGCAAGTGGGATAGGTAGAAGTAGGGTAGGCTTCTAGATTGGATTAGTAGATTTCTAGGTAGGGTTTATATTATTATTCAAATTAGATTTGAATTAATCATAGCTTAGAAGTATTAGGGGTATGGGGGGATTTTAATAAATATGAATTTATTAAAATGGAATTTTGTGAAGAAAATGTATTAAAATGAATACATTAGGATAATATTTAGATTGTATTTAAATACTTGGAAGGGGAACTATTTAAATGACTAAATTAAATAGTTAGATGAATATTAGAGTTATTCATTAAATTGATATTTTTGGATGTCTAAATTTTGCCCCTCTTTGATGTGGCGTCACAAGTGGCGTTGCATCAAAGAAAATAAAATAAGTTGCCCGAGAAGAAGTTAGGTATCTAGGAGTCATTCTAGAGCGATGACGGTGTGAGTTTGTGCCCCCTCAAGAAAAGAACACAACTGACAAAGCATTGTGGAAGTTTCTCAAAAAGGACGCAAACAGGAGGGGGAAGAAGGAATGGGCGGGAAAGGATGGGAGGGGGATAATAAATAGAAGCCTTTCCAAAAAACAAAAATGCAATCATGAATCAAAATGCAACGAACGAGACTTGGGGATTAAATTATGTTAATGTTGGAGAGCACGCCCTAGTTTGATATTGCAAGAGGAGGTATGCATCATGTATTAGAAAACACATATGACATTTTTCCTTTGCATGGAAGAGACACACAGATAGAGTAGGTATATTTAGGAACATAGATATAGATAATGTAAAGATGATGGAACTAATGCAGTGACACCCATAGGGAGACCGAGTATACCTAAGGTGTTGTTATAGAATTGGTGGAAAGTGTACTAGAACCTACCGCTAGGAAGCCATGCATTATCATAACCACATAAATGAAAAAGATGCACTAAAACACCAACAAATATATCATACTGCAAATGACACATATACCAACATACACCATTCTTGACATGCCAGGATATAGGAGATCCAAGTGGTTATGAGTAGGTTTTGATTGACACAAAAAGATAAAATCAACAAAAAAGGCCTCATGACCAAGAAATCATTCAGTCCAAAGTTCTTTCCATGAACATGAACATGTGATGGAGGATGTGATAAGCTGACCCAAGGAGAATGCACCCTAATGGGACAAGATTGGATTGTCTAAAAAGTGGGTATTCACTGGTAATAGCTATGGATGGAACAATGAGTGAGGAAATTCAATCTCAGAACTGATTTTGTGAAAAGAAAATTATATTTACTGTGTCCGGAAAAAACTTAGTGTGATGGTTTAAGCTCAGGGGATTGGGATGACGAAATGGGATGGGTGATGACAGATCAGAATGAGGGGGAACTGGATTTGATGGGATGTAGGAGGATGGTGCTTGTTTGTGAGAAACATGATGAGTTGTGGAGGAACAGAAATGGGAATGCGAAAGGTGGTGGATATGGAGCATTTGGGGTTGGGATGGTGACAAATTGACAATTTTATAGGCTTTTCTAGGTTTTTATAATGTTTTTGGGATTTTGGCAAATTTTTAATTTTTTTGGAATTTTTTAAAATATTCTTGTATAAGAGGAGGTGTGGGATATCTTTATTAAGATACAATGAAAGGAGAAAAGCTCAAGAATTGGGATAGTGGCGAGATTAATGGGAGAAAGTAGCAATGGAACGGAACTATAAGTAGGGTCTAGTGGGATGGGAAGGTCATTTGCGATGCTAAACGAGAAGGAAATCAGAGCTCTAGGTGAAAAGATGGTTGAAGAGAGGCTTAGGAGGCAGCTGAGGGAGCGCATTAGGATCCATGGATGGCCGACTGAGTGGGTGAAGGTGGTATGTATCAACACACTTTCCTAGCATTTAATAATTTTGGGAGGGGTTAGGTGGGCATTAAATAAGGTAGATTTAATTACAGACTGGAGATGCTAGTTCAAGAACTAGCATTTACGAAGACGTTGATCCCTAAACCAGTGTCTGTGCATACATAGTTCGTGGATCTACGTCTTCATGAATGAGGATTGGGGTTTTGGCAAGGAGGATTGGGGTTTTGGTAA
Source organism: Thuja plicata (assembly GCA_018584345.1). Classification (NCBI taxonomy): domain Eukaryota; kingdom Viridiplantae; phylum Streptophyta; class Pinopsida; order Cupressales; family Cupressaceae; genus Thuja; species Thuja plicata. The sequence continues at coordinate 408,398 of MU226051.1, read as the reverse complement.
GAAAAAAGAGGGCTACCATGATTTTGTGTGATTGCAGGAGTAGTTTACACTATTGGGGTCGAGGGAGCATTGGCCACCCATGATGGAGCTAGGAGACCAACTTATAGAGGTAGAGTGGGAGTTAGCATCTGTAATAGGTTTATATTATGTGAACTGGTGGCCTAGGGTATGGGCACATAATGGGATGATGACAACTCTAGTGGAGAGGTGGCATAATGACACCACTACATTCCACTTGCCTACTTGAGATGTGAATAATACTTTATTAGACGTGTGGTGGATATTGAGGGTTTCGATCAGGGGACCATTACAACAGTATAGGCTGGAGGACTATGAGAATTACATGCAACTCACCTTTAGGAGGCCTATTAGGAGGATACCATGAGACATGACCTAGATGTCGTGGCAAGCAACAATGGATAAGAGGCTGAGGAGGGTTGTGCTATTATTGGAAGGTTTGATCGGTGGGAGGATGTTGGCAGATCTTTCTGGACATAGTTTTGGGATGGGATGGAATAGTATTCTAGTAGAGATGCTAGAGTTAGGGATTTTCTTCTATTGGGGATAGGTCATTCTCGGCCATTATACCATGATCTGCATATGTGTACATACTGCAAGGCACACAATATGGGGACTGGAGTTACTTTGTTACTAGTGTGGGCCTGGGAGCACATTTAGTGCTTCAACCATTGCATCTCTGGGAGGCTCACTAGCTTAGAGAGCCATACACATATCACTATAGATTTCCTATGTGTTATGACTTAGTGGGGAAAACAAGGTACTAGAGGAGGATGATTGATGAGATGCAGGTTTTCTGTTGGACCCCATACAATGCCTGTGAGCCATGGGGAATGACTCACTGGTAGACAAGGATAGAGGATGAGAGAGAGGACATTTTATACCTCTCCTATGTGTAGAAATATTTATTTCTGCTAGGGAGGATGATACGCCAGATTGAGAGGTAAAATCCTTCCCAAGTGATGAGATAATTTGGGTTGCAGCAGGGAGTGGTGGCAGAGGATGATCTAAATCCTCATGTGACTAGGGAAGTGGGGGTATGGGGTCGATACACGAATGCACTGGCCATGAGTACCACATGGTGAACACTTATACCAGTGGTATGGGTTAGGAGGACTGATATAGAGGATGTAGGGATGAATGGAGAGTATGCGACATGGTGGGCCACACATATACCTATTAGATTGATAGATCCTGCATAGGTTGTTGCACATGAGAAGCCTATAGGAAATATGGACATTGATGACAATACTACATTGGGGGATTCCCTAGAGCCATCAACAGTAGGGGGAGATAGAGGAGAGCCCCATCAACACAACTGAGTAGAGTACGTGTCATGATATACATACAAGTAGAGGGCCCATAGGTACAGGCATAGGTACCACCACAGATAGTATAGGGATAGGTACAACCACCATTGATACTACCACCATAAGGACCACAAGTACATGAACCCATAGTACAGGTACCATAGGTGGCAGTAGTAGGAGGGTTGACACAAGTGGCCAATGACACACTTGATATTGAGCTACGAAGGGTTAGGGCACTTCTGGAGATAGAGCACCAGGAGTATGCTACCAAATAGGCCGAGAGGGACAACTTGTAGACTGAGTTATACAGGGTACAAGGGTTGATGGAGGCTGAGAGGGTGAGGGTTGATAGTGCCCAAGCTGCATTAGACACAGTACAGATGAGAGTAAACTCAAGAGATTTTACCATGGCAGAGGCAACACCGTAGGATGAGATGATGCTGAGGAGAGAGGAGGATAATTTGACTGGGTAGATGGTGACCTTGACCAAGTAGGTCAAGATTTTGACTGAGAAAGTGGACACCCTGACAATGCAGCAGGATGAGGCATGCAAGCTTGTTGAGGCATACATGGGGAGAGGGACATAGCCCGTCAGGCAGCCATGAAAGGGGGTGTAGGGAAGATGATGATTGAGGCATTTTTTGCACATAGGGATGCAACTAGGAGAGGAAACCTACTATATGGATTTATATTTTGAGGCAGTTTTTGAGGACTGATGATAGCATGTATACACAGAGTGGTCACAGTCACAAAGTACTGGGAGGGTGTCACATGGATTAACAGGGATGCCACCCTACCCATGTAGGCAAGATGGAGGGGATGGGGGCCCTTCACAACCAACCCCATGAGTTACATATCCATGTTGACGCATATTTTTACAGTTTTGATGAGATGTATATGCATTTACAACACTTAGGTGCATTTTGATGTATTTATGATTATGAACTTATATGTTCTTTGGACATTTACTATAATATGATGGACTTTGACTTATATGACATGTGATTAATTTATGTATTATGATGATTTGTGATGGTTTTTATATGTGATGCATTTGTGGTGTTTTGGTATAAAAATACGAGGGTACTGACTTTTGGTGGTACAGGATGTGATGCTATGATATGATATGCTTACTGATGTACTATGATGCATGACATTATCCTTTGATATGATTTATGATGTTGTAGGATGTGATGTTATATTGGATGCAACATATGCAGATGGATCTTTATGCTTTTGTGATGAATGTATATGATGTATGTGATGTTTTGATGATGCAAATGTGTGCAATGAGGATGGTTTAATTAATGAATTATAATGTAACTTAATGAAATGACTTATTAATGATGTGGATTTAATGAAATGCATTAATGTAATAAGATGAAATGTATGATATGACCTAAGAGTGACTTAATGAAATGGATTAATGAATTGATCTAATGTCATGCAATTTTTTAATGATAGGACCTAATGAAATGAATTGATGAAATGCCTTAATGAGATGAGTTAAATGATCGATGCAAAATGACATGGAATTACTTAATGAAATGAAATGAATTGACAACATTCATTAGTGATACAAAATGGACTAATGAATTGATAGAATGAATAAATGAATTGAACCTAATGATTTAATGAACTAATTAAATGTAGCAATAAAATAGATTAATGAAATGCACTTCTAAATGATAATGACTTAATGAAATGAATTGATGAAATGGATTAATGACTTATGGAAATGTATGAGATGAATTGATATGCAGTAATGGATGCAATGCACTTCAATGCCGCACGTTAATGAAATGCAATTAATGAACTAATGATATTGACATGAAACAATGGAATTTACTTAATGATATGCAACTGATGAGATGAATTAATGATAAACCCATAAATGAAATAATGCACTCAAATATATGTAATGAATATGACCCTAGGTGGATTGAGATGGACATGAGGGGTTTATTTTTTGTGTATGTCACTTCAACTAAGGAACTCATAGAGTGATCTGAAAAAGGGGAGGGAAGGGAAAGTGGATGAAGTGCATGAGATTAGTCATAGGGAAGCCTAGAATAGTGGGATAGAATACGAATGTACAACTAATGAGAGTGGAACAAGCGGTTATATACAAAACAAATGTGGAGAAGCTCAGGGATTTGGGATAACAATTTGATTCTGTCACTGGTGCGTACGCTAATGGAACACCCATAGAATATGGGTTCCGCGATGGGGATTGGATTGGGAAATGGATGGATGTGCGGATGAGATAAATTGAGAGTTTGATAGATAATGATGTGGTCCACTATATGTGGTGCCTGTTTTCTAGGTTTTCATCACACATACTTGTGCAAGGTGCATGATTGCCAAGTTTTCACGATTGGATGATTTATTTCTCTTTACTTTTGTTTGAACTTTTCTTTCTTTTTTTATTTTTTTATTATCATCAAGGCGCCTGTTTACCAAGTTTTCACCAAGATAATGATTTTCTTAGGACTTTTTATGGATTTTTTCAGATAAGTGGGGTACACTATGTAGATCGGGCATAGAACCACTTGAGATGAATGATGTTGATGGGATAATTGAAAGGTTCTCCTTCTGGTGTTGACAACTGATATTCCCATGAGCCAAAGTTTATTGTGACAATGTATGGGCCCAACCAAGTGACCTCAAATTTTCCCTACTTTTCTATGTCTGCTTGTACCTTTTGATTTTCTTTGAGGACTAAATCCCCGAGCTGGAATTTTTGTGGGTGGATTGTCTTGTTATAGCTTCTCTTAAGCTTGTTTTGGTAAACAACAAGGTGATCATAGGCTTGTTATCTCTTCTCATCTAAAAAATCTTGTTGTGTGAGTCATGCCAGGCGGTAGTCTTCATCTGTGATCAGATTCTTGAGTGAAACACATAGTGATGGAAGTATGACCTCGATTGGTAATACAAATTTTGCACCATATACAAGTGAATAGGGAGCGGTGCATGTTGGAGTATGGTAAGAGGTAGGGTATTCCCAAAGGATGAGATTGATTTAGAGGTGCCAATCATGACCAGTATCACTGAAAAATTTCTTAAGGATGTTTAGGAGGGTTTTCTTAGTTGCCTCAGCTTGGTCATTTCTTTGTGGGAAATATGGGTTGAAAAAGTGATGGTGGATGTGGAATTGGTTGCACAGATTTGTCATGTGTTGGTTTTGAAAAGGTGTGTTGTGATATGTGAAGATGGTGGAGGGGATGCCAAAGAAAAGGATGATGTGGTAGAGGAAGAACTTGGATATTTTATCTCCTATTGTGAGGGTGAGTGGGATTGCTTCTACCCACTTTGCGAAGTACTCAGAAGCCACGATGATGTACGTGTGTCTCTCTGAAGATATGGGTGATCTTATCAATGAGTTTGAAGCCCCAACATGAAAATGGGAATGGAGGTGCGATGGGATGTAGATCTTGTGCTGGGGCATAAATCATATTAGCATGTTGCTAACATGGTAGGCACTTCTTCACAAACTCATAAGTGTCATGTTCCATTGTGGGCCAATAGTATCCTTCCCTAAGAAGTTGCTTGGCTAAGACTATGCCACTCATGTGAGCACAACAAATTCTAGTGTGCACCTCATGTAACACCAGGGAAGCCTTGTTTGAGTCTAAAAACCTAGAGAGAATGTTATGATATCCTCGACGATATAAGGTGTTAGCTATGAGAGTGTAGTAGTATGTTCTGCAAATAAGGTTCTGCGTTGATTATTTGTGAAGTGGGGAGATATGATACCATTTTTAGATAAGCGTAGATGTCATGGTACCATGAGGACTAAGGACCAACCAAGACGTAGATCATTTTAAAATCAACATTCTTGTAGGTGGGTGCATGGAGCTGCTCAACCAAGAATTCATACTACGTTTTATCCCAAGGAATTTCTAGAAGGGATCCGATGGTTGTCATTGCATCTACTGCTTTGTTCTATAATCTGGGGAACTGTGTGATTTGTAAGTGTAGAAATTTCTCTTTCATTTTTTCCACCAAATCCTTGTAGGGTAGCAAATTATCATATTTTTTCTGGAACTCATCTAGGACTTTCTTTATGATGAGTTGTGAATCTCTAAATACTTATAGTTCTATGATGTTTCATTGAATATCCATTCTTAACTCAGAGATGAATGGTTCATATTCTGCGATATTGTGGTGCAGGGGAATGCCAACTTGAATGATTTAGAAATATAGTCACCTTGAGAAGTGACAAAGAGGATTCCTTCCCCAGACCCACGAGTCATATAGGATCTAACAAAATAAAGCTTCCAAGAATATTGTTCTTTGACCATGCATAGATGTTCATTTGGGAATTCCATAACTAAGGGAAACACATCTACCAATGCACCTCAACCAACTAGTCTGCAATGAATTGTCCTTTCATTGCCTTTCTATCTACATATTGAATGTCAAATTCACCCAGGAGCATCACTCATTTAGCCATGTGGCCTGTGAGAGTAGTCTTAGATATCAGATACTTGAGAGGATCTACTTTGGATATGAGCTTTACAATGTGATTGAGCATATAATGCCGGAGTTTTTGAGTTGTGAAAACCACTTCCATGCATGATTTTTATATAGGTTAGTATTTAAGCTCATAGACTGCAAGCGTGTGGCTAATGTACTAGATAAATCTTTCCTTTCCATTATCGTCGAGTTGAGAAAGAAGTGCCCCTAGTGCTGTGGTAGTCATAGATAAGTGACCTTCCCAGAGTTGGTGGTACCAAAATGGGCGGGTTTGCTAGGTATTGTTTGATCTTTTAAAAAGACATATGACCTAAGGGACCCCATTTGAAATATGTATCCTTGCATAATAGATGGGTGAATGGTTGACACTTATTCACAAGCTGTGAGATGAAACTACAGATAGACTGTAGCTTTCCTTGTAGGCTGTACAACTTCTTGAGAATTCTTGGTGGAGGCATTTCCATTATGGCCTTTACTTTATTTGGATCAATTTATATGCCTCACCTTGATACTATGAAACCCATGAGATTTCCATATGTAACCCCGAAAACACACTTCTTTGGGTTGAGATTTAAGCCATAATGATGGAGGTAGTCAAATAGACATTCTAGAAAATCTAAGTGATCTTCCCTTGTTATTGATTTTTCCAGGAGGTCATCCACATAATCTTAAAGGATCTTGTGAATCATGTCATGCAAGATGACAGTCATGACTCGTTGATATGTGGCCCTTGTATTCTTTAGACCAAAAGGAATCATGTTGTAGTAGAAGGTACCCCAAGGGGTTGTGAATGTTTTCTTATGCTGATGTTCTTCTGCAATGTGTATCTAATTATATCCATAGAAACCATCCATGAGTGACAGTATCTCATGCCCAACTATAAGGTCAATGATCATGTCAATGTTGGGCAAAGGGAAATCATCCTTATGACATGCCTTGTTGAGGTCTCAAAAGTATGCGCAATTCTGATTTCCCCGATTGGCATTGAAACATGCACCATGTTGGAAATCCATTCTGAGTAGTCAATGACACGTATGATCTTGCTTTGTACGAGTTTCTCCAATTTTGCTTTAACTAATAGGGCCACTTTCGGATGCATCTTATGCATAATTTTCTTGACTGGTCTAACATTAAGATCTAATACAAGATGGTGTACAAAAAGGTTTGGATCTAACCTAGGCATGTGTGAATAAGACCATGGAAAGTTAACTGTAGCTTCTGGAGGAGTGTGGTGAGAGCTAGTTCTTCTACCTCTTATAGTGATGTTGTAATGTATGTGATCCTTGGACATTCTTTTGTTCCTAGATTAATGGGCTTGGTTTCTTCATTTAGGACAGATGAATACTCTAGCATGTAATCATGTATGAGGGGAAGAGGAGAGTCTTCATCATCTAGAACCTCAGAGAGGTTTTCACCAAGGGATACGCCCTTTGTTTTTACTTTTTTGGAGTCAGATAGTGCCCCAGAAGGGATTTCATTAGGAGACCCATGTTTTTCTTTTTCATTTTTCATTTTTATTTTTGCAGCTAAAGACTTCCTCTTCCCCAAAATATGCCTTCAGGTCCAATTTGTAGACATGTGTTGAGGTCTTCCCCCAGTCTTTCTTCTGTTCTTTCCCCCCCATGAATTTTAGGAGTGTGTCCTCACTTTGGAACTCATTGATATGTACAACGCTTGGTTGGTCCCAGTCTATGAGTTAAGGGTGAACAACTGGGAAGTCAATGAATTTTATGGAGAGTTGGAAAAGGAAAAAATTATCTAGGAAGGCTTTATTGTCAAATAAATCATCATAGGATCTCTTAACTTCCTCTTCAAGGATGTCTTCAATTTAAACAATTTCACCTTGGGGACTACAATAAGTATAGTTGTTCATATTGGTGCCCCCAGTCGTGTCCAGGCCAAAGCCCAATCCTTGGTTTCTTGGTAAGCGGGGGGGGGGGGAGAATCAATGTGAGCCTTCATACCACCCTCTTCATGGCCTAAACCACATCCTTGGTAGTCTCATCATTCTATTGCTAGATTGTGGAAGTGCAGGTATTTGTGCTTAAAGTAACCAAGGAGTTTTTCATCAGGGGCCTGAGCATACTGATACAACCATCTATTAATATTTGGTTCCATTTCATGACTGTTTAAAATCCCATGGGATAAGAATGTAGAAGAGCTGATTTGTTTTGGTTTTGGTTCCTTTTGTTCAGGTAGTTCTTGGTGGGATGGACACCCTCGAGTATTTAGGTCCATAGGTAGGGCTCCAATTGCAAATGCATCTGACAAGTTATATTCCCCGTAGCCTTTGTTTTCAATCTTGACAGTGGAAAGTGTGGATGTGAGGATGGTTTCTGGGTCAGTGTAGGTTCTGGAGGAGTTGGCGATGAAAGTGCCAATATCAATCCTCTGATAATGATTTGAGTGTGTAAAAGAGGCTTCCAATGTATGAAAATATGCGAAGGGCTGGGGATCAGTATGGATGGTGACTTCAGCTTTGTCATGTGGGAATTTGATGCATTGATGGAATGTGGAGGGAACATCTTTCATGGAATGAATCCACAGGCGACCGAGGAGGATGTTGAATGGGAGGTCAAGATTGACAGTTTGGCATACTGTGTTTTGCATTGTTGGGCCCAAACATAAGGGTAATGAGATGGTACCTTTAAAGGTGCATTCTAGATTATCATACACCTTGATAGTTATGACATCATTGTTTATGTCTGCTTTAGTGTACCCCACTTGATTTATGAATTTTAAAGTGCATAAATTTAGGGCCAAACCATTATCTATCATGACCCATTCGACGAAAAAGTCATTGACCATGACACTTATGTGGAGTGGGAAGTTGTGATTTGGATCAATGGATGACATGTCAAAAGGTTTGAATAAAAGGTTGATGGATGTAGATAAATGGCCTACAAGGGCTTGGAATTGGGTAGAGTCAATGTCATTTTGGATACGTGACTCTTGTAGGGATTTATTGAGGATCTCCTGATGGATAGGTGAAGTACGAAGGAGATCTAGGATGGATATTTGTGCGGCCATGTTCCCAAGGTTTTCCAAGAGGTTATATTATGCACCAGAGGATGAAGCAATAACGCTACTTGCAACATAGATTCTTCCTCAACGTGTGGTAACTATGCATTGACTATCTGCACCTTTAACATGGATCACATTGACTGTAGGCTTGAACTGGGAGATGCAACCAATGAACTTATCATAGTTGATATAGGTAGTGGTGTAATCCTTTCCATCAATGTGATCTCCTTGTTTTCCTTTTCCTTGGTTCGAGGGTGGATTGGCCTTGGCAGGTCCTTTGCTAATGTTGTGTCGAGGAAACACATTTTGGTATATTTGAAGGTTTGTGTTAGCCGAGGTCTATGCTGGAGGATCCACCATGGTTTCCTTGCAATCTATGAGATCCTAGATGTAGTGCTTTGGCCTCATGCACTTTAGGGTATTGTGTCCCTTAACATGGTGGTAGTCACAGTACTCATTTTCTTTATACCATGTGGGTTTGGGAGTAGACTCATCAAATGGTTGAGTCTGCAGATACAGAATCAGATTGGCCTTGGCCATTCTGTGGAAGATGACATCGATGGGTTCACCTAAAGGGGTGAACATGCGCTTCTACATATTCTAGGCTCATGGTTTGGGTTGTCCCCGTGGGACTGATATAGAATTTATTTGATTTGTTGGAGGTTGGAAATTTTGCCTGACTAGATGGTAAACTGTCCCACACAGTGGGTAGGTTGGTGATGTTTGCAGGTATGCTGGTGTGGGTCGCTGGTATGCTAGTGCGTGTGTTTTAGGACCAACCACAACAATTTGAACATGTTTGGTGTTAGTGGCACCATCGGTCACTACACTTTTTTTTTGTTCCAATAGCATGATCGGTCATCGTTGGTCCTTTCATGTTGAGGTTCCTTATAGTGCTTGATGATGCCATCATCTAGGAGGCCCTTTTCAAGGTCCATTCCCTTTCCCCAGATCTCTTGATAGGTTTGCAAACAATTCAGGCACATATGATGAGATAGCTTGGGATGCATATTATCGATGAATATTTTTTCCAGATGCTTTTTAGGGGTTGATATGACAGTATTGTAGTGAGCCCTTTACATCTTTGGAGGTAATCTGACAAGATTTCTCCACCCATTTGTTTGGAATTGTAGATATCTAGGAGAAATAGCTCAATCTCAATGTTATGTGCATATTGTGCCACAAATTTCTTAGATAGCTCAGAAAATGTTGAGATTTTACCATAAGGGATCTTATAGAACCATTCAAGAGTAGTTCCTCCCAAGCTCTTTAGGAAGAGGTGCATGAGGTATTTGTTGCTATACGCAACTTCTTGTCAAGCCATGTAGAATTCCTCAACATGATAGATAGGATATCCCTTCCTTAACATGATTGATAGGATCTCACTTCCCTTAACATGGAAAAAGTGTTTGGGGAAGGGAACCCCTGTGATGGAGTGGTTGTTGTTGTTGGGCATAATATTGTTGAGGAAGTGGAGGTAAGGTTATATGTGGTTGCAAAGGTTGTTGATAGATGGGTTATGCTTTTTGTGGCACTTGATAGGTTGGGCGAGCATAGGTTTGGCCTATATTGCTTGGTTGGGTGTTAGCAATACCATAGGAAAAATATGTATTTTGTGGGTTTATGCTTCCATAGGGGGGATCCAGGTAGTTAATGTGTGTAGAAGTACTTGGTTTTTGGGGAGGTGGAATGGTTTGTGTTATTGCAGATGGAGACATGACCAAGTGGTTGGTGAATGTGGGTTGCTGCAATTTCGCTGGTTGTGTGAAGGGGTTGAAGAATTGCTACTGTACTTAGGAGGTAGGTGGGTTTGTTATGTGTGAATGCATGGGAACCCCAAGGGCCTGTAAAGCTACCTGGAAATATTCCAAGTGGAGGATGCAATGAATTGTGAGGTTTGGGAGGCTTAGAAAGCCTGTTGTGAAGTAGATGCATTGGGTTGTTCTTAGATGTTGGGTTGGGGTGCCAAAGCATTTTGGGATGGCGTTGTTGGTTGGGAATTGAAAGTAGGACCTTGAGGGAGAAATTTTTTGTTAAAGGTTCCTATGGGAGTCATTCCTATGTTTAATTGTGATTGTTGCTGTTGTCGTAGAGGGATGAGAGGAGGTAAGGATGTTCCTAGAAAGAACCATAGCTTGTGTAGTTGGTGATTGTCAGATGATTGGTTGGGTAGCAATAGGTTGGGTGGTAGCTAATTGGTTAATGACATGTTGTGTGGCTTGGGTAGTGGTGTGTGGGTTGGTTGAGATGTTGGAGGTGGAGGAGGATTAGAAGATGAAGCTCCCATAATGGAAAAGGGATTTGACTGCACTGTAATGTGTATTATGGGTTGGGTGGTGGTCGGTTGGAGTAAGTGAGGTGTAAGTGAGGAAACTTGGGATGTTCTTAGGCTTGGGTCGATGATTTATTCTACTATGGGTTGAAACATGTTGGCTAGGACATATGTGGGGTGTGCTATACTGGGTGGTCAAAGTCCAGGTGGGAGGGGGATACCCTCGCGTTGAAAGTTAGCAAGGATGGTAGTGCTATTTTGGCCTATGATGGCAATGACCATATGTGCATGTTTGGGCTGACTCATGAAAGCTTCCATGGAGCCGGTGGTAAGGATCTCATCTTGATCAGCCCATACATGTTCAAGTTGCACTTGGTGTCTAGGGTCAAAGGAAACAATGGTATTGTTAGGATCCTGTTAGTAATAATTGAGAGGGGGGGGGGGGG
>MU226051.1:370079-386952 GCA_018584345.1 Thuja plicata | reverse complement strand
GTAACTGATTGAATGTTTGACAATGTTAAGTTGAAGATGATGCAAGACATTAAATCAGTTAATGGTTTGTATTGTCATTGATGTCAACTTGATATCATCTGTATGGTCATATACATAATGCCAAAGATTTTAGAGAATCAATGGAATAGAGGTTATGCTTTCAGCAATACATAAAATTCAAGCATTCACTAAGTGACAGACCACACCGGCAGAGTGCACACCATCGGTAAAGACAAAGATAAAGTCACAGTGATACCTGACGAGCAAAAGACAATGTTTCCCGACGAAGCAGAATCACAGGATGCCCGACGAGCTAGAAACAGTGTTCCCGACAAGAAAGATCCAATGATGCCTGATGGATGGAGATCCCAAAGCTAACTGAATTTGCACCGACAAAAATGGTAGTTGTCATCGGCAATGAACTGCAGAATTGATCGAAAGAATAGACAGATCAGAAAATGACAAAATATCTAGCTGGCAGAGCTTAAGGATAGACTTAACTGGTTGTTTTATTTATTTTATTTGACCATAGTTAAGTAATTGATTTAAAGAATATTTATACAGTTGGCAAGAAGATAACTACGAGATAAATCAGGAGTTAAAGCCGTAAATCAATTTGGTTGGATTGTTTTTCACGCTAAGAATAAAAAATCAAGAACCAAGAATTAAGGAATATCATGTCTATATAAGAGACAAGCATAATTCATTTCCACAAGCAATCATATACATGGGGGAGTGAATTGAAAGAAGATGCTGAAAAGAAACTGGTGAAGGATAAGCTTCATACAGTCCTGATCAATCAAGCTAAGGGAGAGCTAAAGAATTCTGCAGACACCGACGAACAGTGAAGCACAACATCACAGAGTAGAAAGTGTGAAGTGCAATGGAATTGAATTGATACATTGATCAGAAAGGTATTGTACATAAATATATCTGAATATCTACAATTCAAGTTGCATTAGAAACATGTCATTATGTTTTAGTTTAACCATTGAAGCATTAAGTCTCTTAACAGAGTAGGACTTAACAATCTTTTATAATTGAGGTATATCCTAACAGATTACCAAAAAGGTTGACTCATGATAGTAGCATTGGTCTTACCTAAAGCCTATTGATAGTCTAAGAAGGAGGCTGATTCAAGGATGGTAGTAAGATTAACATAAAGCCTATTGATAGTCTAGAGGTTGATTCAAGGATGGTAGCATAGATGCCAGATACTAAGTGACAATATATGTATAAAAATCCTCTAACAAGGTCACACTTAATCGTGTGTTTGTAACCTTTAACAGGGTTGGCTCCTAACAAGGCTCACTTCAGAAGAGTGAAAATTTGGGGTACCGGTCCCAATGGTTTTTCCCTTAATAGGGTTTCCATGTTAAAATCTTTGTGTTATATGTGTATGGTTTATTACTTTATTGTTTTAGATTTCACATATGAATTTATAGATTGATTGGTATACTCTGCATATTTACTGAGTATTAGTAAATAAGTTTTACTGCTTATCGGTAATCAAGGAGAAAAAGGACAGACAAGGTAAACTGACAAACAGTTATTTATTTCAATTATTTCAAAGGCATACATCTTGTAGGGAATTAATAATCTGAGGAGTATTGATTGGTGGATTAAAGTTTAATTGGATAAATTTTTGAGGCCACCGATTCAACCCCCCTGTTAGTTATTACTAACACATTCATGATGCTATATTAGCCTACTCCAAATGCTCAAGGTGGCACAAATTTACAAGTATCTTGGGGAGGTTACTATCCTCCTTGCAAAAAAATTATCAAGCTTTCAAAGGTAAATCAGGTAGGTTGCTACTTTAATGGCTCTTAGTAATGGTCTTCTTTCAGATATATCCTTTGTGCTCGCACATGCACAATTGACGTATATAGCCCCACAAAGCACCTTAGCACAAGTAGTCACATGAATGTGATTGAGATCTCGTGACCCTACTTTGTGTTAGGCATGAGATGAGTATAAGCTCAAATGATATCCAACTTCCAAGGATTTACCCCAAGAAGTAAATTTTATTAGCATGAGTTGGAGTGGTGTGGCTTACACCTCGTTCTCATGTGGGTCATTCCCGTGAGCTTTTTACCTCAACCGGCAGGGCCAACTAAAGGATTAACTTGAAAAGCATGGATTGGCAATGAAAGGAGTCTAGATTTCTAATTTTCCCACAATGGGAAAAGAGCATGTTCTCCTATCCAATATTGTTTTCTCTCAAACACTCAAAGCATGTTATTAATTCCAAAAGGATTACTTGCCTAAGACAAACCAAGCATGTCTAGGTTTTTATCTTCCCAAAACAAAAGAGAGCATAATCCCCTAATACTTGATTTTACCCACACAAGAACCACCTAATTAAGTTATGTTCCTAGAAAACACTAAGAAGCACGATCGTTTGATTGGTACAATTTTAGGCAACCTGCAAAAGTATAATGTGAGTGGTTTCAAATGTTTTTATTTGGAAAGCGAGATGCAAGGAGATCGGTTAGTAGTTTTCCAAGTGTTTGATCTTTGACAAGCTTTCCAAATCAAGAAAAATCACCAAAATATTTGCTACTAACCACATAAAAAGAAAACTAGGCACAAACCCGATTACAGGAAGAGACGCCAATTTGATTAGCAGTTACTAATGACAGAATTAACAGAACAAACCCAAAACATCAAATCAAAATTATACTAGTGGAGACATCGGTTGAGAGTGCAGATGATGAATGACGATTTAAACTGAGTCAACGTATGCATAGATGCATCTGTGACCTACAAATTAAAAAAACAACAAAGCGTGCAAAACCCTTTCTTTTCCAGTTTATCTCTAAAAAAATTGAATGTTAGCACCCCAATATTGTTAGAAATAGGTTAGTTTTAGTGTTCTTATGATGAATGATTGATTAGAAGCAATTTTGGCATTAGGAATCCTTAGGAAAATCAATCTCTGCTAAAAAATAGAATGCTAAAGTGCCAAAAGATAGTAAAAACACCAAATAAACATGCAAACAACAATATTTTGAGCCAAAGAGTTAGTCAAAGTGTCCCACAATGGAGATGTTGATGCAGGTTAGAGATGTTGGTTCAACACAGATGCCAAATGACGGTTCAAGAGGAACCAATGTATGCGCAGACGCTGATCCGCAAGTTGGACGAGATTTTTAGAAAAAAATAGAGGATGTTTAAAATATTTTAAGGGATGTGGGTCCCACCAGGCATGATAGAATGTGTATGGGAAATACTCAATCTACTGGGATCAAGCATAAACATGCAAATGTTAGTGGGTTAGCACATACAAAGATTCAAAGCATACATAAACTTGAAAACAACAAAGAAATACACCATTACATCGAATTAAGCTAAAACAAGTTTGCACCCTATTAAGACTTGTTTGATTTGATTACAAAATGAATTGTGGATGTTATCTCTCTTAAAAACACAAATATATAATCCTCACATTCTAATACTTTCTTGATGAAAACTATGAATGCAAGAGCTAATGAATGGAGGAAGAACTCAAGAACTAGTATGAAGAGCTAGTCTCAAGCTTTCCAGAAATGAAGATTAAGATAATATGAGATGCAATGAAATATTCAAACTATATTCATTACCAATTATCCTATCATGTAATAGCTAAATGGAATAATAAAGAACTAAGATTGAAAGCATGAAAACGCTATGAAATTCTAGAGTTATTCTAGCATGATAACAATGCACAAATGACAGATGATTTGCAAGAAGAAAGGCCCTCTATTTATTGATTTTTTGAGGGAAGAGAGGGGCTTGGATGAGGTGACACTTATGTTTCATCCACATAGGAGCCACTTAAGGGACACATGGGCTTATAGGAGAGGTCAATTTGGAGCATTTAAGGCTTGAGTGGCTCAAGGTTGCTCACACATGAGTGAGTAACCTTAGGGAAATGTGTGAGGGACAAGAAGGTGGTTGCATTTAAGAGATTTGGGTAGCTCTCTTGGGATGGGTTTCTCACACGTGTGTGAACATTCCATTAGCACTATAAATGTTAGGAATCACCTTTTAAATATGATTAGTGGGTGATTAAGAGAGGTGGTAGGTTTAGCTAGTGGGATAGGTAGGAGTAGGGTAGGCTTCTAGATTGGATTAGTAGGTTTCTAGGTAGGGTTTAAATTAGTATTCAAATTAGATTTTAATTAACCATAGTTTAGAAGAATTAGGGGTATGAGGGGATTTAAATAAATATAAATTTATTAAAAGGGAATTTTGTGAAGCAAATGTATTAAATTGAATACATTAGGATAATATTTAGATTGTATTTAAATACTTGGAAGGGGAACTATTTAATTGATTAAATTAAATAGTTAGATGAATATAGGAGTTATTAATTAAATTAATATTTTTGGACGTCTACATCAGTCTCATCAACTCCCTTGGTGAACTCAATAACCTGGTTAATATCAGTCCTTGATTCTTTCTCCAACATTTCCAGATTTTTCATTTCCACTATATAATTAGAACATCCCGAATCAAAAATTGCATCAATCATTTCTCTTTGCCAACTAGTTGTTTTAGAAGAGTCCATACTTCCACATTGACTCATGTTATATGAGTCATTATTTAGGGGAATCTTCAATAAATTTAATGTAACACCCCTCTAACCCTAATATGTCTTCGGTAATGTTTTAGGAACCTTTGTGCTTCTTTTTCCTATATGGGTATGAATTTGTTTGAGGTTCTTGTCTAACACCCTCATCTAACCATAACTTAGTGATGACAATAATAACTTATTGATGATTCCAGTTACTTATTGAGGTCATCTCTACTGATACATTCATGATATTTTTAGGGCCTTGATGTTATGTGGCCACCTGATAGATCTATATGTTTACTGTGGGAGGAACTCCTTATCAACGATTAGTTAATTATGATACTTTTATGCTTATGTCTTAATTGATATCTGAATGTATTTAGGATGATTTCAAGCTCTCCTTAATGTTTGGGTTCTTTAAATATATTATGATTCTGATTTATTGTTCACATATGATTATCTGTATGATTTTGATCTTATACTTAATTATTGATTTTGATTATGGGACTAACCCAAAGCATGATGGATTATATTATGGATTTGATCTAACCCTTACCCTATTTATTTAATAATGTCAGGTAAACTAGGTTCTTACATAAATGTTTGTATCTGTGATCTATTTGTATGGCTAGGGCCGAAGTTGTAGTGAGGTCTACATGATGTCTCGACCCTTGTCAATGCCCTAGTAACATGATACTTGAGACCGTATCTAGACAAGATTATTACATTTGGTTATTGTAGATTCTATGTTTTATTTATTTATTTAAAATAGATGATGATACACTTTAAGTAAATGCTTGGATAATAAATTCATCTTTAAGAAAGTTTGTAAATGATTTAGAATATTATCTATCTTAAGGTTTTCTTATAACATTCTGCTTAAATATACATGATTATATTAATAATGGTGATAATTCATTCCATTGGTTGCATTATGAGATTATGATTATTTTGGAGCTAACAATTCTAACCCAATCATGCTTTAGTATCGATACTTTCTCATGTGTAGTCGTAGTCACTTCTATGGGAGATCTATATGATGTCGCACTTCCCCTCATTATCTACCATTTTTTGTGTATATATATACCTATATATATATACTTATATATATACCTATATATATACTTATATATATATATGTGTGTGTGTGTGTGTGTGTGTGTGTGTGTGTACTTTTCTCATCTTAGTGATGCAGGATACATGTATCAGGCATCGACTCCTGGACACACATGTCTGAGTGTGCCTTCAAAACCCTCAAACGTTGTTGTTGTGAAAATATTACCAAGGTTCCCTCAAGCAGACACCTTTTTACTTAGGTTCCTGGTTAGGGAAGTCACCCTATTTTGGGTTGGGCAGTATCATTATTTTGTATGATTTTGAGTTTTATGTTTGGTCAGGTGATTGTATTCTTATTGTTCACGTCAGTTATGTTTTTGTAAAATGATTCTTGGTTATGTTCTCATAAGATGTATATATGGATGTATAAGGTATGCAAGCAAGATTATTTAGTGTGATTTGATATATATATATATATGTGTGTGTGTGTGTGTAAAATATTGTATTTTTAAAATAAAATAAAATAAAATAAATAAGAGAAATAAATGTAAATTGCCTAATTAACAAAACTAGCTTGTCTAGGAGATTTGAACCCAAGACCTCCTAGGAGTAAGGCTAGCTAGTTTGCCAATGGGCTATGTGAGTTATTTGGTAATCCTATTTATCCCTATCATATTTAATGACTTAGTAAGTTAATTAAGTTAATTAAAAATTAAAGTTTTAACCATAGGTTCATGAGAATGAGAAGGTTGTTTAATTATTATTTAACCAACTATAATAGTTGGAGGAGTTGCTTCCCTAAAGAAACTCCTTCAATCATATAGTTGTCTATTTAATTTGAGGGAGATTTTTTGAGAAGGGTATTGGAAGAAGATTGGGGGAATGCGATTTTGGAAATAGGAGATTAGACCTTGAGCTATGAATAATTCTACGAGGAGAGAGTATATACTACCTATAGCTTGGAAGGAAGGTTTTGGTTCTATACGGGAAGGTGGAGGGCTGATGATTTTCTCAACACCAAAGTGTTTTTCTCTCCAAGACTCTAGTTAGGGTGTGGAACTAGGAAGAATCCCATGTACTTGTACTTGTGTTTTTGAATATTATTTAATTAATACTTATATTGATGTATTTATGAGTGAGTGTATACTATAGTTGAATAGGAAATAATCTATGTACATGTATAATGTTTGAAATAGTTAAGACAATCTGGAAATGAACAGTTTGTGTATTTCATGGAGTGTTCCCTATCTCTAATTATGGATTTTGGCATGTTTATTTGTGTTTTATTTTTTAGTTCTGGGAGGCTTAGGGTGTCACATAACACATTTCTCTTTTATTTAGCGTATGTGCAGTTTTGTTATATTAACATCCTTTTATTTTCTGAGATCAAAATCCAAACTGATTGGGGAATTGAATTGAGTTTGGTGGATGACCTAGATGTGGAATTTGGAGTCCTCAAATGGGTCTACCTCAGAAATATTTCCCATGACCCCATCATGCCCATTTCTCACCGTACAATCAATTTCAGAGTGAAATTTTAGCTTTCTGGGCAGAAAATCATAGAAGTTAGGATGTCTGGCCCTAAATACTCATATGGTCCTATGGTAATACTCATACTAGCCTATGGGAATACTCATATGGGATTCTAATTCATTTGGTTTAGTTTTTGGCACTTTATAATATGGCTTTTGATTTGTATTTTATGTTTTGGTGACCATGCCTCTGTCTACATCTGTTTGACTCTTTGAACCTTCTCTGTTTTCTATATGAGGTCACCCTAAATATTAAATCAAGTTCCTTGTGAAGCCATCCATTGTGGTTATGCTTATTTTCTAAATGATTAAAGTTTGGACTTGTTCTGAGATTTGAGATCACAGGAGAGAGTTCCTAGACCTGTGTAATGGGTGCTTTGAAGTTGTTCAAGTCCCATAGATGTCATATTTTGGGTAGGTAAACTAGGTACCCTAGGTGAGTGGCTCACCATAGGTTCCAAGACCCAAAGAGTTTTCTAGGGGATCCAATGGGTGAGTTCTTAATCAAGCGATAACAATAAAATAAACTTGGGTTTTGGGTTTAAATGTAATAAAATATAAGTGATATTATAGTTTGCATAGACCCGCTGGAGTACCAGGACCATGAGTTAACTTCTAGGTTGGATCCTATTTAGAAGAGGACTAGAGTTACTACTTCTATCTCATGTACTTCTATGTATTTTAATTCAAATGTGTTGATTTATTGTAAGCCCTTGTTCGATATTGTAATGTAATGTATGTAATATGATGTGATTGAAAGGAAGAGATATTTATTTGGAAGGATAATTTTAGGAACATTATAAGAGGATGTTAATTTGTGATATGGAACATTGTAATGAAGGATTCACGTTGTAAGTTCCTACCCTATCTCTCTATGTTCTTTTTTATGTAAATATGAAATGTAATATGAAAAGTAAAGATTTCTTAATGCACAGTTAATTAGGTTTTGTAAGGATAAATGGATCATGTTTAGAACATATGTAAATGGGAAAGAAATTGAAAGTTAAAGTGTTTAGTGGTAAATGAAATAAAATCATATGAAATAAGCATTAATTTTGTCTCTTACCTTATCCTTTATGAAAAGTTAAGTGATAATTAAAGTAGATAGGAAATGAATTCATAAGATAAGAAAACAAATCAGTAATGTTAACTTTAGTTACAAATGTTAGGGAACCTATAAGGAAATGTTCATACTTAAGAATTAAGGAGCAAGTAACAACAATGGTTTTATAAAAAAATTAGTTGCATTTATTGGTACTTTAGACCTTGTCCTTCTGGGTTCCTTGGTGGGGGTGTTACATCTGGTATCAGAGCCCTAGATTTCCACACTGGGAACTCTGGGACTTGTAGTACACCTATGCATAACATTTAGTGATTATTTCCTTTTGGTATCATCTTTATGTTAACAAACTTGAATCCTAGAAATGAAAACTATGATCTTTGTACTTGTGCTACAATATTTTACAAGAGTACACTTGTTCTTCTTTGGATGATTCATCTGGTATCAATCACCTATGTTTTGCTACCCATGATCAATGATGTGTTCAAATGAATGTTTTCTAGAATGATATGGGATGTTAATGAATTCCTAATACTTATGATTCATCTTCTTGTTGTTAAAAATACTTGTATCCCTATAAAAGTTGTAAGTTGTTTTGTATCTTATTTGGGAGTAGTGGATAGATTTATCTCCTTATCCCACCTATAGTATATCTTGTTGTCGTAAATTCTTGTTATAAGGATTTCAAATTTAGCTTAATTGATTAGAAATGTTGCGTGCTCTATTTTCCTTATTAATGTTAAATTGACTTCATGGTTTGTTATGCCTGACTGTTTATCCTACTCAAAGTGCCTTTATAAGTTAGAATTGAATTGTTGTTGTATCTCCAATATGAAGTAAGACATGGTTGTGGTAGTACTTAATTTTATTATCATTGGACTAGAATTATAATAGTTGAAATGTCTAGTTAATGAAGTATGCTTCTTGGAATCAGTACCTAGCTAAGAAGTGAAAATTTGGTATCATGTCTTGATTACAATTTGAAAATGGATCTTTCTCTTACTTTTGACCAAAAATATGAATAAATGTGATAAAATAAATCATTGCGTGGAAGGAGAAAATTAGGACCTTACACAAGTAAATAAGGTTAATATTTGAAAATTAGGCCATCTTTGTAATAGGTATGATTTATTATAGTAGTTTGAATTATCTCTCTCTCTTCCCCTCTGGTGACTTCTTGAAGTAGGAAATGGAAAAGCAAAGAACAAAATTATTGATGCAAAGCAAGAGTATTTCTCTCTTTCTCCTCCCTTTTTAGGAATAAAAGGACTACAATTGTTTAGGAAAAGTATTGTATCATTAATATCTTAGGTCAAATGTGTCAATACTTAATTAGAATACCCTTGGGCAACAGACCCATGTCTCCAAGGATTTTATCAGAAACAGGCTATATAATTCAAATTTGTGTTTAGAAAAGAAGTATTTTATTCCTATTTTTTGTAAAAGTTATTATAATTGTTGCATGCTATTTTAGACGAAAAACAAGTTAAGCCATTATAATCAAGCAATTCTAGGGAAGAGTATTTTTGATGTTGACTAATGTTTTTTTTTAAAAGGAGTATAAAAGAAAGGAAATGGATTATCGATACTAACAATTGAAGCTTGTCTTAATAAATACACATCTTGCTAATAAGTGGTTAGGATCCTAGATGAGTATTATGGAGAATAATTCATGCTTGATGTTTTTTATTTATACCTTGGGATCAACACCTTAATAGTGGGAAATAAACAACATTAATTGGATGATTGACTATGAATGATATATTGGAATGAGGATTCGTCTATGGTAAATAAGTGTTTGAATAATATTGATATGTATGTTACTCGATATTCTACTTGGATATGATGTTATCTCAACCAAGATAACTTAAGAGTTTAATGTGTTGGAGGTTGATTTCTAGGAATTAAAGTTATGTACATTTGGCTAATGTCATTGGTCAAAATTTTTGAATGTGTAACCAAAGAATTGGTAGAAATGGGAGTAGCAATAGGACTCATGTATTTCTCCTTCTCTTAATGGATCTTTGAATATTTTTGAATCGACAATTTGAACAAAATCTTTACATAGTCATGATGACATGTAACTGATTGAATGTTTGAAGATGTTAAGTTGATCACTGAAATGCAGAACGATAATGCAGGACATTAAATCAGTTAATGGATTGTATTGTCATTGATGTCAACTTGATATAATATAATTGGTTATAATCAGCGTGTTAAATACTTCAAATAATCAAAGAGAAAAAGATTATGCTTTATGTAATGCATAAAAGACAAGTATTCATAATGTGACTACAAACACCGATGGATAGAGATCACCGACAGTCAAGTCACAGTGATGCCTGAGAAAAAACACCGATGAGAAGAATCACAAGCATACCCGATGGCCAAAAACATAGTGTAAACCGACGGAGAAGCCCAAGGAGAACTGGAGTGTTAACCAACCCTATCGAAGTGTTAAACACCGAAATTAACTTGAGTTCAGAAATGAAAAAATATCTAGCTGGTAGATCTAAATATATATTTAACTGGTAGCTATCATTGTTTTCATCAACAAGATAAGCTAGAGATAAGTAAATAATTTAAAGTTGTTTTTTTCCAGTTGACAAGAAGAGCTCATCGAGATAAAACAGGAGTTTTGATTTAAATCTAATTGGTGAGAATTGTGGATCATGCCAAGTTAAAGAAGATCAAGAACCTAACAATGGTGACATCAAGTCTATAAAGAGACAACTCAATTCATTACGAATTGGTGTGGGTGAGTGAATGAAAAGAGGATGTTGAAGAAAAACTGATGAAGAGAAACTTCATACAATCCTGATCAACAAACCGAGGAAAGAGCTAAAGTTTTCTGTGGACATCAAGCAACAAAGCACAACATCACCAAGCAGAATCAAAGGGGAGCAAAGGTATAAACTGAGATATATTGATCATAATAGTTTTATGATATTACAATAGATCTGAAAATTTGCAAGTATAAGTTGTATATGTGAATAGATCATACTATTTTAGTTTAACCATTGATTCAAAAAGTCTCTTAACCGAGTGGGATTTAAAGGTCCTTTCTATATTGAGATACATCCCAAGGAGTATCAAAAATTTTGATCATGAAGATAGCATGAAATGCCAGATACCAATTGACAGGCCAAGTGAGTGTTTGATCAAAGATGGTAGCATAGAGATGCCTGATATCAAGCGACAGATTAAAATTTTAAATCCTCTAACAAGGTCACACCTAACAGTGTGTTTGTAACCTTTAACAGGGTTGGATCTTCACCGAGATCACTTCAGAAGAGTGAAAATTTTGGGTTACCAGTCCCAAGTGGTTTTTCCCTTAATAGGGTTTCCACGTTAAAAATCCATGTGTCAATGTGTTTATGAGTCATTACTTTAGTGTTTTGCATTACACTTAACTTAATTGGATTGATCGGTATACTCTAGATAATTTATTGTCTTTTGGTAAATTAAGAGACTACTATTCGGTAAACATAGTGTAGAAGGTTTTACAAAGCATTCCAACTAGTAGTAATTTGATAAGAGTATTTGGAGGCATTCATCTTATAGGACTGAAGATAACTAGAGGTATAATATTGTGGTACTAAGTTTTGAGGGTTGATTATTGGAATATTTTTGAGGCCACTGATTCACCCCCCTCTCAATTATTACTAATAATTGGTATCAGAGCTTGTGTTCTTAGAAAGGGAGTTTAACAGCTCAAGCAAAAGATCAAAAGATGAACAGACGAGATGTGCCCAAGTTTAATAAAGATAAATTTGCATCATGACAAAGCAGAATAAGAATCAACTTATCAGGTATTGGAAATTATATTCTTCAATACTTAGATACTAAATATGTGTTGCCTACAGGACCTCACACTCTTGAGAAATTAGGAGTTAAGCATGAGCATAAATGCATGATGATAGAACTTGCATCATCACTCTCCGATGCTGAGTTTGAAGATGTCAAAACCTGCACCTCTGCAAAGAAAATGTGGGATAAGTTGAAGCTTGTACATGGAGGAGATGCAAATGTACTAAGAGAAAAGGAAGAAAGCCTAAGAGGGAGGTTTTATGACCTAAGGATGAAAGAAGGAGAAAAAATTACTCAGTATAGCTACAGAATCAAAGAGGTAGTAAATTCTATCAGAGGAGTTGGAGGTGTACTTGAAGAGGAGACAATGGTAAGCAAAATCTTAGGAACCTTATTTCCTGTTTATGCTATTAGGGTTTCTGCTATTTAAGAAATGAGAGAAGTTGCAAACAATACAGTTACTCTAGATAGTCTGATTGGTAGACTAATTTAATTTGAGATGAAGAACTTTGATAATAGTGTATTACCATCTATATAATCTGCATTCAAATCTTCTCTAAAGATAACTAACTCAAGTCATAGACATGCTGTTAGAAATGATAGTGACAGTGATAATGAGGATCAAGGACTTGATTAAATTGAAGCACTAATGGCCAGAAGATTGCACAAAGGTAAATTACCACTTGTATGTTTCAATTGTAAATAGGTTGGATACTTTTCTGCAAGATGCCCAAACCGAAGAAAAGATGACAGAGGAAATGACAAATCATATGAGAAGAAGTTTGATAAATGTGAAAATAGAGACTATAAAAGCAACTAACAATCTGACAAGAGAGATACCCGAGACTACAAGGACAAAGGAAAGAAATATTGTTCCCTAGCTAAGAATAGAGCTGATGACATCGACACCAAATCAGAAGAAGACATCGAGATGGTATTTGCAGCCATGAAGCATGATTCAGATGAAGATGAAGAAAGGTATGTATAAATTGCACTCATATCTAAAGTTAGTAAAAATGATGTCTGTCTCATAGATAGTGGTTGCACTCACCATATGACTGGTGACAAACAAAATTTGGAGACTTTTGAATACTATAATGGTGGTTCAGTAAGAATGGGAAATGATACACCTTGTCCAGTTGAAGGTTAAGGAAATATAATGTTGAATAACCTGATAAAATGTGAAAATTCTTACTGGGTTAAAGGACTGAATTACAATTTGTTCAGTGTTTCTCAGTTGAACAATTCAGGTCACATAGTAGCATTTGAAAATAAGAAGGCAAAGATCTATAATGAATTAGGAAGATTGATTGGTATCAATGAGTAGACAAAAGGTAACCTTTTCTATCTTGATGACACTAACACAACTTATTTAATGGCTATAAACGAAGACATATGTGTGGCACAAAAGATTGTGTCATGTAAACTTTGACAACATGATAAAGATAAGAAACAAAAGGAATGTCAGAGGTTTACCGAGCATGACTAAGCTTGAGCATATCATGTGCAATAATTGTCAAAAAGGTAAAATCACAAAGTCTAGTTTCAAGAGTAAAACCCATACATCTACTACAATTATAGAGTTATTCCATTCAGATCTATATGGACCCATGAGGACAAAGAGCTAGTATGGAGATAGGTATTTTATTCTCTTTGTTGATGATTTTTCTAGAATGATGACAATCATCTTTTTAAAAGATAAATTAGAAGCATTTAAGATGTTTAAATAGTATAAAGAAATGGTAGAAAAACAAAGTGAAAAGAAGTTGAAATGCTTAAGGCCAGATAGAGGAGGGGAATTAACTTCAAAAGAATTCACCGACTATTGCAATGAGCATGAAATTAAAAGATAGGTTTCTGCACCGAGGACACCACAACAAAATGGAATTAATGAAAGGAGAAACATATCAATTGTTGACTATGAAAGAACATTGATGATTGAGAAAAGCATCACTCAAACTTTTTGGATTGAAGTTGTCAATACTGTTGTCTACACATTAAACAAAGTACAATTGAAGAAGGACACAAAGAAGACACTATATGAGCTTTGGCATGGTCATACACCCAATGTAAGTTACTTCAGAATATTTGGTAGTCAATGTTATATATTGAAGGATGATAGAAATGGAAAACTTGACTGCAAAAGTGAAGAAGGTATCTTTCTAGGGTATTCAACCAAAAGCAAGGCTTATAAATGTCTTAACAAGTCATCTAACAAAATCATTGAAAGTGCAAATGTGAAAATAGATGAAATTGTAGAAAAGAATGACAAGGAAAGAAAAAAGGAACCAGAGGACTACAACAGGTTTGTTTATACATAACCTGACACTCTACTCGAGCAACAGTGTATCACTCCCGAGCATCAGAACAATGCACCCGAGCATCAGGCTGCAATTATCGATGATCAGGATAATCCTCAAGATGATGTTCCAAATAATGGAGATGAAAATGAAGGTGAAGAAGATGATCAGAGTGATGAACAGAGAGTTGAACCAAAGCTTTCCAAGTATGTCAGAAGAAATCATCCACAAAATCAAATCATAGGAGACAAAAAGGATGGAACAAGAACAAGGAGTAAGTCACTTAACACCAGATGTTTACTTTGTGATTTTGAGCCTAAATCTGTTAACAATGCACTTGAGAATGAAGAATGGGTCAGTGATATGAATGAAGAAATATAACAGATTGAGAAGAAAAGTACATGGACACTAGTACTGAGACCAGATGACAAGAATGTCATCAACACCAAATGGATATTTAGAAACAAGTTGAATGAGAATGGAGAAGTCACTAGAAACAAAGCAAGATTTGTATGCAAGGGAAATGCACAAGAAGAAGGTATTGATTATGATGAAACCTTTGCACCCATTATAGACTAGAAGGAGTTAGAATCTCACTTTCTTATGCTTCATTTAAAGGATTCAAGGTATACCAAATGGATGTCAAATCTGCATTCCTAAATGAAATACTTGAAGAAGAGGTATACATTGAACAACCAGAAGGGTTTGTTGATCCAGACAAGAGAAACATGGTATGCAGACTACATAAAGCCTTGTATGGATTGAAACAAGCACCGAGAGCCTGGTATGAAAGACTTCACTCATATCTCATTAGCATAAAATTTGTTAGAACAAGTGAAAATAACAATCTATACTTAAAAGAAGATACCGATGGTAATATTCTGATTGCTGAAATTTTTGTTGATGATATCATTTTTGGGGGAAATGAATTGTTATGCAAATCCTTTGCTAATGAAAATGAGCAAGGAATTTAAAATGTCTATGTTTGGAGAGATCAAATTCTTTCTTGGTCTACAAATACTTCAAAAAAATGTAGGCATTTACATCACTCAGTCCAAATACATCAAGGAAGTGCTAAAGATATTCAAGATGGAAGATTCCAAACCAGTTGGAACACCTATGGCTACTGGATGCACGCTGACAAAAGAAGACAAGACAAATGAAGTAAACTAAACCTTATATAGATCAATGATTGGCAAAATGATGTATGTTGTTCATACCAAACCAGATATAGCACACGCAGTTGGAATAGTTGCAAGATTCTCTACAAATCCCAAAGAATCACATATGACTGCTATCAAGAGAATTTTGAGATATCTGAAGAACACCGAGGACTATGGATTATGGTACAAAAGAGAAGGTAAATTTGAGCTACAAGTCTATATAGATGCTAATTGGGCTAGAAACATTGATGACCGAAAGAACACAACTGGAGGAGCATTTTTCATTGGTGACAAACTTGTCACATGGATAAGCAAGAAGCAAGGATGCATCTCTTAGTCTACTGCAGAAGAAGAATTGCTGCAATATTGCATGAATCAAAAAATTGTTGGAAGGTATGCATATGAAGATCCTTGAACCAGTAATTATCTATTGTGATAATACCAGTGAAATAAACATTTCTAAGAATCCATTCATGCATGCTAAGACTAAGCATATTGCTATCAAGTATCACTATCTAAGAGAACAAGTGCAAGCTAAGGAAGTGACACTAGAATATGTTCAATCAAAGGAATATTTAGCTGACATATTCACCAATCCATTACCAAAGGATACATTTGAGTACTTGAAACAGAGACTAGGGGTTCAACCCCTGTCTATCGGTCAGTAATCTGACTAGGAGGTTGCATCA
The DNA here is from genome assembly GCA_018584345.1 of Thuja plicata. Taxonomy (NCBI): domain Eukaryota; kingdom Viridiplantae; phylum Streptophyta; class Pinopsida; order Cupressales; family Cupressaceae; genus Thuja; species Thuja plicata. The sequence continues at coordinate 370,781 of MU226051.1, read as the reverse complement.
GCCTATACCAAATCTAAAGATCAATCATGTTGATGCAAACACTGAGATGGAAATAAATACATCTATACATTGCAAGGTACATATCTACACTGACAATCATAACTTTGTATTGCTGATGGATAGGGAAATTCAAGGAATATATTATGCAAAGGGATGGAACATGATATAGATGATAAAATAAAGAGAAGTATTTTTTTTGGCATTTTTTTCAAAGGGAGAGAAATTTCTCATTATCATAAGGGAGGATTATCATCAGGGAGAGATTGGATTTATCATACAAAGGGAGAGATGATCTCATTATCAAAAGGAGAGATATGATAAAGGGAGAGATTATATCATTATCCATGAAGAGAAGTTCTTGAGAATCATGAATGAAGAGTTAATCAATATTCTAAGGGAGAGAAATTGATTACACATGAAATATCCATCTAAGAGAGAGAAGTAACAAAGGGAGAGAGTTCAGACAAAGAGAAAGATTACTGTCAAAGGAAAAAGAGATTATCAAGAAAAGGAACAGTCAAGACAGAGCACATATCAGAACAGAGATATCAGATGATACATCTATCCATTTAAGGGATTGAAGATTGAAGACAACCACTCTGCATGAAACAAATCTAAGCTATTTTTGAGCTTACCGAGAGCCAGACATTTGTAATAGTTACATTAGGAAAGCTTGATGAAACTGTATATTTCATATTGTAT
>MU226051.1:320421-358629 GCA_018584345.1 Thuja plicata | reverse complement strand
TATTGAATTGATTATGATTTGATCAAGGAAATTGATATAATTGATATTGTTGATATTTGAAAATATTGATTCAAGAATTTGATAAATTGAGAAATGGGGCCCAAAGTCTAGGCGACCATTTTAGGGTTTATACAGTAGCTTATTTTTCATTTTTGGTACGTGTTATCATTTTGCGTAAAATGAATATCGTCCTGGGTGAATATTATCGTTTGGGGTCAATCTTTTATCATTTTCAGGTTGTATCATTTTGGGTCTCTAAAATATCGTTTGTCATCCAGGGGCAGAAATACAGAGTTCTGACATGGACAAATTTGATTTCTAACTTGCTAACGTGGTTGTTTTCATGATTTTGATCCTATTTTTAGCATCCTAACTTATGTTTGTAGATTGTTGTCAAAGCTAAAAGAGTGAAAAAGAAAAATATACTAACTTGTGGTTTTACAGATTGTTGATCCCTTATCTTGACTTCTATTCTTTTTTTTACGCTTTCAAAACAAACAATATTTTCTAATCTTCTACTAAATTGACTAAAGGAATATGCTCTTTTCCTTTTAAGGAAAATTAGAAACTCACAAATCAGTTTATGAGTTGAAAAGAATTTGGAGAGAATTGAACAACGCAAAAAAATTAAATTTCTTTTGGATCAGTAACTGGACAATCAAAGCATTAAAATTTTGTGACTCAATGAACAAGTTCAATCATTTAATTCAATTTGGATCAGTAATTGAACAAGAAAAGCACTAAAAACTATGGTCAATTGAACAACACAAATTTACTTTCAAGCATTCTATTTTCCCTAAAGTAGGAACATCTTAAATCGAGCACAACATTGCTTGAGGGAATGAACTATTTGATTGACTCTATTTTGGGAGAAAACAACATGGATTAGGAGAGTATGCTCTTCTTCTTCTTTAGAGGAATCAGAAATCTAGACATCCTACGCTCACCAATCCTTTGTACGCTTATTTAATAGTAGAGGGCCTGCTAGTTGAGGAAAAAATCTCACGGGAATGACCCAAGTAAGGATAGGTTTTATGCCAAACCTTCCAACTCACTATAAATAATTGCTTCCTCGTAGGCCAAAGCCTCAGAAGATGGAATCAGTTTTGTTTATGAAATTTTGACATCATTCCTTGAACATGCTTGAGTATGTGTAGAGCGGAGCCGCTTGTATCTTGCTTGTGAGACTACACATGTTTAAGTACTCATAGGGCTATACACCTCAATTTTTCCTTGTGCAATTCTATGGGGGACGGTTTCGAACGGATTGCACAATCATAGACAAGACTTAAACTGAAATAATTCCTGATTCATCCCTGAAAGGGTGATAATCCTTGTGCAAGGCAAAAAGTAATTTCCCCAAGACACTCGTCATATCGTGTCCTCACTTGTGTTTGGAGTTTCCTAATACAACATCATGACTGGAGCCATTGCGTGCTTAGTGATGGTTGTATTCTGATTAGCATTTGAGTGTGTACCTAAGTCAATGAGCAAGGATTTTCATCCTCCACTTAGGAAATAGGGCATAAAAACATGTTTGTTCGCCCTTTAACAATGAAACAATTCTTGATGTAACTGAAAATCATTAAAAATATAACACCTTCAAACAAGCAACAAAATTCAAACCTTGGTCTACATGTGTTTTTCACTCATTGAAAAATCTCAAAACGTGATCTTCAAACTTCACACACTTCCAAGACAAAACTGATAAAATTTGATAGTAGGCACTTGCATAGTTGCCTCTCAAAGAAATATAGTTTATTTAGATCCCCTTTTGAATCTTTAGTCTATCCTTATTGCTTTTTCTGGTCTCACTGTGGCTGTATTGAAAACTTTTTCAGACGTCTACCTTGCATGTCCTGTCAGACTCTTACAATCTGTCTCAATACATGTGGTCTACTCACTTTTTACAACAACTTGATTCCCAACTAACTATTAGGGAATTCTAACCCTTTTATGCAAGAATCATTTACTTCCACAAAAACACAAACAACACTTCTACCTAGACACACTCACTTGAATGATTTGAGACTCTACTTGACACTATCCAAAAACTTTGACAAAGTTGAGATACAACTTTATGGTTAACACAAGATGCCACAAGTATATGTCTAAAGGATCAAAAGTACCTCTTAAATCAACACACTTTCAAGGAGAAACATCTCGCAGTTCCCTACTCGATCTAGACTCTCCACAAATGGATAGAAACACTCACGAATGGAGTGCAACTTTTGAAGAATATGACAATAGAAAAAACTAAAAGCACAAAGATATCGATGAAGAAGAGGAACCTATATTTGAATGTCCTCTATTTGAATTGGGAAGTGAGGAAGACATCACTAAATAAGAGTATGATAAACTAAAATAGAGCAAGAGGTTCCACAAGATAATGAAAAAGATGATTGACGAGGATAAAGAGAAATACTTTATCCATTTAGCTACCACTGGCATAAAGTTACCCAAGGATTATGATGTGGAACAACTGAAGGAAAAGGATATACCAAATCCTATATCTATCCTCACCAAACAACTTACCTTAATGAAAATGGATCTTGTGACTCTCAAGCAAGAGAAGGCTAAACCCAAAATGAAGTACTCTGTGGACTCCATTTGTCCATTTCCTTTCGACAAGAGTATCACTATGGTTCCATTCCCTCCCAATGTGGCACAACCAAAATATGACAAGTATACGGGAGAGATTGATCCACATGACCATGTTAGAGAATTTTGTGCTCTTAGCATAGAGTAAATGCATGAACCTATATACCTCATGCGGCTGTTTCCTGGAAGTCTAGGAGGCAATGCCATGGAATGGTTCTCAAAACTTACACCCAAGGTCAAAAATTTTAAGGAGTTGATACAATAGTTTATCCAACATTAATCCTATAATATCTAGCATGACGTGACTATGATGGATCTATGCAACACTAAACAGAAGACTGGTGAATCCTTTGCCCACTTTCTACAAAGGTGGAGAAAACTATTTGCACGGTATTCAAGAGCTATTCCCGAATTTGAGAAGATGGAAATATTTGTTAATAACTTGGTGCCAAAATTGAACTACGCATTGCAAATGCAAGATTCCCCTAGCTTCGAGTTGATGATCAAGAATGCTATCTGTATCGAAGAGGTTATGGTCAAAAAGGGGGAGATCACTCTTCAAGGTAAAAACAAATCTAACAACTCCAACTCCAAACCTAAATGGTGGAAACAAAACAAAAATGTTGTCAACGATGGAGTAGTGGATGCCTCTAATGTTAATTCTAAACCTGAGGTTTTCAATCTGACTAATAGCATGCAAGCAAGCAAAGACACCAAGATAACGACCTTCATACCCAAAATAAACAATGATAATGGTAAAGGTCAGCCATGGACTTCCAAACCTCATAGAACATTTACTCCTTTGGGAGAGCCTCTCAAAACTATTTTGAAGACACTATTAGACAACAAAGTTCTCACAATCCCAGATTCCAAACCATGGGAGCCAGAATTCAAACCAAAGTGGTGGGATGACAATTCTTACTGTGTCTTTCACAAGAACAAAGGGCACAAGACTAACAATTGCCTTAAGCTTAAACATGTTATTCAAGACCTCATTGAAGGAGGAAAGATCAAAGTAGAGGGACACACTACCAACGAAGATCATACAACATTTAACAAACAATTCCCTAACTACGAGAAAGGGGAAGCATCTAAAGGAAAAGGTAACGAAGTCAACTACACCTACTCCAATAATGATAACATAATCAATATGCTAGACATTAAAATTGAATCAATTAATGTGGTCAAAATCAAAGGTGTTTCTTTCTAATCGAATGCGGTGACTTGGAGCCAAGCACAGGTCATGATCAAAGGACCCCATTATACCTCAAAACTAGCATCAACATCCAAGCTTCCTATTGTTACTATCCCCAAACCAGCAACAAAACACATGGTTACTATTCCTGTAGCAAAGTATGACTTGGTGGACCAATTGCAACGAACCTCTGCTAAAATTTCCATTTTTGAGTTGCTTAAAATATCCACAGTACATAGGGAAATCCTAGAACAATCCCTACACGCCACAAATGTACCAAAGGACCTTGATAGAGAAAAATTACAAGTGATGGTCAATCACATCTCAACGCCACATTAACTCTCCTTTTCTGAAGAGGATGATAAGTCATTGACACATCCACATAATCAACCCCTTCATATTGAAGTCCTCATTCATAAATCCCATGTTAGACGTGTATTAATAGATGGAGGTGCAAGATTGAATATTTGTACACTTAATATAATCAGGAAACTGGGTCTCTCAGAACAGACCATTGACTCTAGAAGAAAAATAACTATCAAAGATTATGATGAGGAAGAAAGCTCCTCTAAAGGTCTTATTGTTCTACCCATCAGAGTCGGGCCGATTGAAGGGAATGTCACATGTCAAGTTCTGGATCTACCCCTAGCCTACAACATCCTATTGGGGAGACCATGGATTCATGAAATGCAAGCTGTGCCATCTACTTACCACCAGTGTATCAAGTTCCCACATAATGTGATGGAAGTGACAATTCCTATGGATGCTAATTATACTTGCAATAATATCAAAGCAGGTAGTATGATTCCACATAACAAGGAATCTATGGATGAGATTACTCCTAAGACTACCAAGGACATGGTTATGAAAATCTTTGGGAAAACCTTAAAACTTGAAGAAACAGGTATGGGAGAATACAAGCTGGACATGACTCCGTCACTGACAGAACTTCCAGTGTCACCAAGATCCTATGGAAAACATTCCTCAACATTTACACCTATTGGATCCAAGAAGCCATAAATCCACAAAGCAACTATCATGGTAAATACATCCACATATTCTTTAGATAACATAGAAGAATAGGCAGTCCTAGACTAGTTTTACAAAGGAGAATTGACAGAAACTGAGGTCAAACATGTAGAAATATCCCCAGAGTAGTATGGTAAAGGATATGATCTCCTTAAGCAAATGGGATACAAAGGAAAAGGACCTCTAAGTGACACTAGAAGAGGAATTATTGAACCTATACACATGGAGTTCAGGAATACCAGAGACAAAATAGGACTAGGTTTTAATACTGAATCTGGCAAACCTGCTTCAAAAGATAGTCCAATCTCTGTCAAAGGGAGTGATGAAATAGATGAGCTATTACTAGAAGCATGGCCTTATAAAGGTTATTACATGTTGGCACAGAGAATCCCAACTATCAAGGAGAGTGCTATGTACCAAGATTTGAGGTACCACAAGATCTTTGCACCCCTTTGTTAACACAACCTCCTATTCAAGAGGTAGGAGACATAACAACAGTTGATCCAGAGGTACCATTGATAGAAATAGCTATAGAGAGAACACCCTGATGGCTGAAGTCACATCCTAACTGGGGGTAGTTAGTTACAATCACACATGTCCTTGATCTACCACACTTTGATCCACAGATAGCTAACCAAGTACACCAGATAACTATTGCTGAATACTTAAACAGATCTGATGACGAAATCACTGACTCTCATGATTATGAATGGGATGAGCTATCTGTCACCATAGAATACCTTGAAATAGATATAATTCACATGTTTGTGGCTCCCTCAACATCTCCTAAACATTCTAACACTACTCTGAACAATGCTGATATTCCTGAAGCAAAGGAAGAGTTCCTTCCCCCAATCATTGATGGAGAGACTGGTGTTCTCATAATTCTAGAATAAGTTTAGAGGCGACAAGCAAGAAGCCTCCTTTTACAAAGAGATGATGATGAAATTTCTACGAGAGAGTCACTAGAGTTTGGTTTGCATATGACTAACAATGACCCTTTTACTGATGATTTAGCTCTTATTGATCTAAACATCAAAGAATTTAACTTAACAGGACATGTCATGTTAGTTAATAGTCATGATACTAATGCGATGATGTCCTTCCCAGAGTCTGATTCCTTGTCTTTGATAAAACCAGACCTAATTGATTGGACTAGTATAGATCTTTCTCCTATCCTCAAATTTTCCAATGACTACACCTTGGCTTTCTATCTAAACGCTTGTGAAACCTATCCTTCTTCTGCCAATGAAAGGAGCATGAACATGTCACAGGAGGATATAAAGTTTCTCAGTAAAAATTTGAAGAATAAAAAGAAAAAGGGAACTAATGGTGAAAACCACGTTGTGGCAGTGTCAGATCCTAAAATAGTAAAAAAAAGATGTATCCAATGGTGAAAACCTCTCAGAGGCACCAAAGGATGAGATTCTTGATATCCTCCTCGAGCACTTTCAAGAAAGGTCTTCAGTTCTGATAGAACCAACATAGCCAGTTAATTTGAGCACAACTGAAGTTCCTCAAATAGTTCATTTAGCACAATCTTTGTCAGAAGAGGAGAAGACACAGTTCACCAAGTTCTTGAAAGAGAAGAAGATCAACTTTGCATGGTCTTATACAGATATGCCTGGAATGGATCTTGAGTTAATAATGCATCACTTGTCTATAGCTCCCAGGATCAAACCCATGAAACAAAAACTTAGAAAAATGCATCCTCATGTTGCATTGCTAGTAAAGGCAGAGCTAGAGAAATTATTGAAAGCTGGATTCATCAGAGTCATTGCCTACACAGGATGGATCTCTAATGTGGTCCTAGTGTCTAAATTTGATAAATCTATTAGGATATGTATAGACTCCAGAGACTTAAACAAGGCATGTCCTAAGGATGAATTCCCATTGACTAATATTGATACGATCATAGACCTCACAATAGGCTACCAAATGTATTCATTAATGGATGGCTTCTTAGGCTACAATAAGATAAAATTGCCCTTGAGGATCAAGAGAAAACTACATTTACATGCACATGGAGAACCTTTTGCTGGAACATCATGCCATTTGGGTCAAAGAATGCCAGTGCTACATATCAAAGAGAAATGAATACTATATTCCATGATATGATGCACAAAAATATGGAGGATTACGTGGATGACACCTTAGCCAAATCCAAAGAAAGGAGCAAGCACATTACTGACTTAAGAAAAATATTGGATCTTATGGAGAAATTTCAACTCAGGCTCAATCCAAAGAAGTGTGCCTTTGGGGTTCAATCAGGAAAGTTCATAGGGTTTATTGTTTCAGCGAAAGGAATTGAGGTAGATCCTGCAAAGGTCAAAGCTATACTAGAAATGACTCCTCCATGCAACATCAGTCAAATGAGCACATTGTAAGGGAGACTTCAATCAATCAGGAGGTTCATGTCAAAACTTGCTGACAGAGCTCAAACCTTTACCAAATTACTACATAAAGGGGTCACCTTCAAATGGGATGAACACTGTGAGGCCAACTTTAGAGAATTAAAAGGGTACCTGGCTACTCCTCCTATTCTTATGGCACCCATTCATGGAAATCCATTACTCATGTATATTTCAGCTACAACTACATCATTACGAGTATTATTAGCACAAGAGGATGAAAAAAAGAAAGAAAGAGCTATCTACTACATCAGTAGAATGCTAGTATCCTATGAGCTCAATTACAACATTATTGAAAAAGCATGCTTAGCGGTCATCTTCACATCACAAAAATTGAGACACTACATGCTCTCACATACAGTAAGGCTCATTTCTAAGATTGATCCTCTGAAGTACCTCCTCAGCAAAACAACATTAACAGGATGTCTGGAAAAATGGGTCCTCATTATAAGTGAATTTGACATTGAGTATGTAGACAAGAGGGATATTAAAGGACAAGTCCTTGCAGATCAACTAGCTGATTCACCACTTCAAGATGATGAACCTTTAAGGATTGAATTCCCTGATGAAACCATTATGCATCTAACTGAGTACCCATGGAAGATGTACTTTGATGTTTCTTTCATGCAACAAGGCTATGGAGCAGGAGTTCTATTCATAACTCCTCAAGGCTAAAAGATACCCAAGTCTTACAAATTGATGTTTCCATGCATGAACAACATTTATGAATATGAAGCATTGGTAAACGGTCTTAAACTTGCTATGGAGTGGAAGATTGTAGAGTTACATGTGTATGGTGACTCCCAGCTCATTATCAATCAAGTTAATGGAGATTACCAAACAAAAGATGAGAAGTTGACACCCTACAAACAACTAGTTGATGACCTAAAGAAGTACTTTGTCTTCATCACATTCAAACAGATACCCAGAACAAAGAACAAAGCTGTAGATGCTATGGCTACATTGGCATCCATGTTACAACTCGAGGAACATCAATTCCACTATGACTTCTTGGTGAAAGAAATCTCCTATCATGCCTTTGATACCCTTGAATACCAAGTAATCTGTGCTTTAAACACCCCAGATCCATCTCGGTATACTAATAGCATTGACTACCTAACTTGCCAAACCATTCCCAATGATCTATCCAGAAATGAGAAAAGAGCCTTGATTATGACAACATCATGTTATGTCCTCATAACTAATAAATTATATTGACGAGGTCTTGACGGTATGCTTCTTAGATGTTTAGAACTCAAAGATTCTGACCGTGCATTAAAAGAAGTCCATGAAGGTGTATGTGGATCACATTCAAATGACTTTTCACTAGTGAAGAAACTGCTTAGAGTAGGCTATTACTGGCCTATGATGGAAAAAGATGCTATTCACTTTTCAAAAACATGTCATAAATGACAGACACATGGAAATATCATCCATGCTCCTGCCAGAGAACTTATACCTTTCATTACACATTGGCCATTTCAGCAATGGGCCTTTGACTTGGTTGGACAAATATATCCCAACTCTTCAAATGGACACAAGTTCATCATTATGACCACTGAGTATTTCAAAAAGTGGGTCAAGGTCATTCTGCTAATCAAAGCCATTGAAAAACAGGTGGCTATGTTCATTCTGAACTACATTATTTGTAGGTATGGGACGCCCTCTTCAATTGTAACAGACAATGGGGGCCAATTTAAAAATCAAGACATTTATGTCCTTTGCGAATAATTCCACATCACTCAACATTTCTCCTTAATCTACTACACTCAAGGTAATGGACAGGCTGAGGCATCTAATAAGAATATTCTTAAGATCCTACATAGAACTGTAAGTAAGTCTAGTAGAGACTGGCATTTACAATTGAATCTTGCACTACGGGCCTACATAACAAGCATCAAAACACCAACTAGAGCCACACCATTTTCCCTAGTCTATGGCATTGACATAGTACTACCTATTCAGGTTGAAATCCCATCTTTGCGGATATCTTTACAAGGTCTTGTTATTGATGAGAAGTACCGCATAGATAGGGTTAATTCTTTAAACCTACTTGATGAGCGCAGGCAACAGGCATTTGATCATTTGAAGGTGTACCAAGAACGCATGTCCAAGGGGTACAATAAAAAGGTTAAACCATGAAAATTTCAAGTGGGGGATATCATCCTAAAGGAGAATACTAAAAACTAGCCTAACAAAGAACATAAAGGAAAGTTTGAACCTAACTGGCTGGGACCTTATGTTATCACTGCTTCTTTTGGGACTCAATCTTATCAACTGGATACACCTGAGGGATACTTCCTTCTAGACCCTATCAAAACTCTACATTTGAAGTGGTTCTATGCTTGATGTTCGGCTAGCAGAGCCTGTATAATACATAGTTCTCAGAAAATACCAAAAACATTCAGAAAATTGATCCTGAAGAAATCCAAAAATAGTGGAAAAAGTCCTGAAGAAAGGTATCCTTGGTGAAAACCTGGCAAATAGGCACCTTGATACTACAAAAACATTCAAAAAATAAAAAATAGCAAAAAAATTGAAAAAGAGAAAAGTGCCTTGGTGACAATCTGGTAAAACAGGCATCCTGGTAGCAAAAAAAAAAAAAAATCTTGCCAAGTGGTGAAAATCTAGCAATCAAGTGTCTCTTGTATTCTGCGCTCCATCTATCAATGCATTGATGATACTAAGCCTTCATGATTATACCTATGCTAAATATTGACATTGTTTCCTTATAAAAATCTTATCCTTGCTTGGGATTTATCTACATTTCTGTCTTAGGGAACACATCATTCTACACTGCAAGGCATCTAAATGCTTGCACTAAACTATCCTTTTCATGAAACAAGGGTGTATCTTTACGAATCACCTATTTGGAAAAAACATGGCATTAACATAAATGGTGTTCCTCAAACCTACATTGGCCTACAAACAAGAGCAAAGTTATATACATACATGGAGCACATATTTGCTTGAAATCCAACTTTTGATTGATGAATCTGTACTACACTTGAAAAATGAATGAATAGTATTTCTCAATACTACCTAAACACAGTTTGATCGTGGTTTGATTATAACTCTTTTATGTACCCATGATGTTTTCACTGGGGGCATCTAATCAATTATGAATTTTATTTGATTGATTCACAATTGATAGTTGTTATGTCTTCAGAGTTACTCCATGACATCTGCGCAAAGACAAAGAGTCACAAGGATGGGGGCATAATTTTTTTCTTGGTTTTCTACATATGGTGATTGTTCCAAATGATCCTATACATTTCACCTAACTTGGGTGTTTATGGTAAGAGCTGCCAACATGAGTGGATAGCCACATATATCTCGATCTTTGTTATGTGTAAACTATGGTGAGATTGAAACAATTTCCTTCTCTATTTTCTAATCTCAGATTCTCACTAAGGTATATGAAGCATAATGTACCCAAGGATATGAATTTTCAAGGTCATTGCGGGTCCAATATCTTGCCTTACATAGATTCTAATATAGTAAAAGGAAGGTGACTATTTTGTTATCCTGGCTTCTATGCCTTGATGCCTAAGTATATTTATAAAATATAGTATTCATACTTTCATAATATCAGTGGGTATTAGTGATTGTTGTAATATCAGGTGGTATCCATTTCAAAAGTGCCCAATGATGATAAAATGCTACAATATCTATAAATCAATGACAGTCCTAAGAGTCTGCATATAGATGCATTTAGAGATTGCATGATGCATTTTGAATGAACAAAATAAGGATTTGAGCTCAAACTCCTTTCTATTTTTAATTCATTTGAAATCTAAGATATTTACATACCCATGCTTCCCGAAATCTTTTATCTATCAAGAACAAAATCAAACTCACCTTTTCAATGTGATTAACTTGGTACTCATGTGTTTACTCTTAGAACACACCTTCATTTCTTCACTTCTTCTAATCCATTCTTTCTTTCCCTACCCGTTCACTGCAAGTGATACATCATTTCAACAGAGGGATTTTATTTTTCCTTTGATTGCATTCCCGAGGGGGCATGATCACACTATTGTCAATCAAATTTTTTCTTGAAACAACATTAAAAATGACTTCGTTATCAAACAAACTAGGGGCATGAAAATTTTCTTGACTAAGTCAGGACTGTTGGATAGAAATTTTTTTTCTCATAAGATGTATATCTTGTGTTTCATCATTTTAACAGATTCTTACTAAGCTCCTGGCAGCTTCATACTGACTTTTGGATGACAACCAAGTTCAAAATCAGTATTATCAATCTTTGGACGACAACCAAGCTCAGAATTGGTATATTTAAGATCTTTTATTGATCTTTGGATGACAACCAAGTTCAAAATCAATACTATCAGTTTAGTTCTATCAAGTGTGAGACTGATCTCATCAGGCAATTCGATCGATTGTGAGAAAAATTCTCAATCTTTCTGAAGTCAACATAAAAAAATTCTTTGAATCAATGCGCTGCTTGCACATCAATTCAAAGAGGGGAAAATGTAACCACCTAGATTTGGTCTTCTCTGACCATAGACCCTATTTTCCCTAAGTGTGATCATACCCCCAATTATGTCCAGACAACTCTTCAATCGGCTGGCATAATTCATTCGAATCAAATTTAATCTCCTAAGTGATCTAATCACTAATTTACATTAATCACCTTAACCAATCAAACCAATCAATTCAATTCAATCAATTCAAATCATAACCTGGCTAAGGTAATTAATTTAAAGGGAATTAATGAAAACCTAAATCATACCTCATCACTTGCAAAATCAATCTCCTAGCCTAAATTATTCAATTTGGCTATAGTCTTAATTAATTATTACAAAGCAATAAAAAACTTAAATGATTAATTAAATTCCTATTATTGAGTGAATATGTTATTACAATAATTCATTTCATTAATATTCCCTCAAACCTAACCAATCTCAACTACCCAACCATGAGTTCAAACTCATCCCAACCCCTTCTCACATGCTAATTCTTCTTAATTAGCTAATTAACCCTAATTAGCTAATCCCCCCTCCACTCATTCTCTCTCCTCCCATCTCTATCTCCTTAATCACATGCCTTAACCCTTAATCCTAATCCTAAGCTACCCTTAAGCTTGTCACATTCCATTAAGGTGTGATTAGGAATTCAACCCTCCCCCTAAAGTCAAAGTTGTTAGGCTTGACCTTAAACCCTCACCCATGCTTCTTAAAACCTCACCCATACCTCTTTAATGCTTTCATAAATGAAGCATTAATGGATCTTACACATTCTCTTCCACACTCCTCATTAATGAGTCTTACACCCTCATTAATGGCAGCCCTTCTAGAGTCTTCTCCCCTTCCTTCATTTCTCCTATAAATAGGATGGATTTTGAGCTTCAATGGCCCTTGATTTTATGAAATATATTGTTGTAATGCTCCTAATTTTGAATATTTGAAAGCATTCTTATGCTGCCCACATTTGGAGAATTGAAGAAGCAATCTTATGTTGTTCATGTTTTAGGGATTTTCATAGTGCTTTCTAGATTATTTCTTAGTTTTTTGTTATTATCTCCATTTCTAGAGCTAGAATGCATGTTTTTGAATCATTTGGATTACTTTTCATTTGAATCTTCCATTCTTAGGTTGTATTTGTCACTAGAATATGCATAATCTGAGGGCTATTATGTCATTTTTCATACTCCTCCTAGATAGGAAGCAATAGATCAATTTTAGCGGTTTCTATGTTTGCTAACCCCTTGTTTTCACTAATGCAATGATCTATTGAAGTGTTGTGTCTCTTAACAGGTACAAAAATCACACACACATGTGTTAATAATAACTAAGCGGGGGGGGGGTGAATCAGTGGCCTCAAAAATTAATCCTTAAATCAACCCTTAAAACTTATTACCACTTTTGAGCTTTCAGTTATACTCAGTCCTAAGATGAATGCCTTGAAATACTTATAAAATTTTTCTACTTGTCAGAATGCTTTGTAAAACCTTCTTCTATATGTTTACCGATAAACAGTCTTTCATTAACCAAAATACAGTAAATATCTAGAGTATACCGATCAATCTAGAATTGCATATGTGAAATGTAAAATAGTAAAGTAATGAAACATAAACACATAACACATGAATTTTTAACGTGAAAACCTTGTTAATGGAAAAACCACTAGGACCGGTACCCCAAATTTTCACTCTTCTGAAGTGAGCTCAATTAAGAGCCAACCCTGTTAAAGGTTACAAACACACTGTTAGGTTTGACCTTGTTAGAGGATTTAAAAGATAGTTTGTCACCTAGTATTTGGCATCTAATGCTACCATCCTTGATCAAACACTCACTTGGACTATCAATAGGTATCAGGCATATCCAATGCTACTATATATGATCAAAATTTTTGATACTCCTTGGGATGTATCTCAATTACAAAAGACTTTTAAGTCCTGCTCAGTTAAGAGACTTGATGCTTCAATGGTTAAAATGAAACACTAAATGATCTGTTCACACATACAACTTGAATTGCAGATTTTGAGATCTATTGTAAGTGCATTACCTCTCGATCAATATAATCAATTCTATACCTTTGCTCCACACTGTTCTTCTCTATGATGTTGTCTCACTGTTTGTTGGTGTCTGCAGAATCTAGCTCTTTTCTCAGCTTGTTGATCAGGACTAAATGAAGACTTTTTTCTCCTTCACAATTTATTTAGCATCTTTCCTCTTTTCTCTTCACCCCACTCCCTTTGTAATGAATTGGGTTTTTCTCTTTATAGACATGATTCACCGTTTCTTGGCTTTCTTGATTCTTGGCATGATCCACAATTCTCGCTAATTAGATTTAAAGAAAACTCCAGTTTTATCTCGTAGAGATCTTCTTACCAACTGGACAAAGCAGCTTTAAATCCTTTACTTATCTCGACTTTATCTTGTCGATTAAAACAATGATAAGTATCAGTTAATTCTATTTATAGCTCTTGACAGCTAAGCATTTTTTCATTTTTGAACTCTCTATTCTATCGGTCAACAATTCAGCTAGTGATCGATGATAACCGACTGTTCCATCAGTGTGACTTCAGTTGTCATTAGGATCTCCATCCTTGTCTTTTCCGTTGGGAAACACTATGATTTTTTCCATAAGGGTTACTCTGTTCTTTCCTCGTCGGGCAATACTGTGAGTTTTCTCATCGGTAATGCTGTGCATTTGCTCATCGGGTAACACTATGAATTTTCTCTTATTCTCTAATTGTCGGTGTGCACTCCGTCAAGTTATGCAATCACTTTGTGAATACTTGACTTATATGCATTACTAAAATCATAGCCTTTGATTCATCAGTTCTTTGAAGTCTTTGGCAGTATGTCTATGACCATACATATTATATCAAGTTGACATAAATGACAATACAATACTGTAACACCCCAAAATTGGCATCTTGCAACCCTAACCAATTTTGTTGCATTTGTCATTCTTCTAAATCATTAAATTCCTATTGTACTAGGCAATTCTGAGTTATGACCGACTCTACTTGACGTAAGTATCATATGCAGAAAATCCTAAATATGCATTAATCATACATTATATTTAATTCCTAAATATCATTCAATTAGCTAAACAAACCCTATGATTGAATTGATTTAATTATAAAGTCCTAGCACTTTAATTAAATTAAATTCACCCAGATTCTAGGGAGTCAACATGCTCTTAGTTACCTTCAAGACACCAACTTACATGGATTGAAACCAGTCATACTCTCGAGGCAACCCTCCTGGTCTAGGGGGCACTATCCTATTACCTTTTGAGGATCTACTTCACGATAATCACCAGTGGTTCTCAGTATGTCTGCCTACTATCACTTAGCTTATACTGAGTTCTCTCTCCTTGAGAATCTCCCTAACATCAGTCACCAGTGGTTCTCACTACGTCTACCTGCTAATGCCTAGCTATTGCTACGATCGCTTCATTTGAGAATATCTCTTGCGTCACTCACCAGTAGTTCTCACTATGTCTATCTACTGTCACTGTGCTATTGAGATTGCTTGCATCCATTACAGTTGGAGTTGTTTTGAAATTCTCTATCTATCGATACTTAGTCTTGATGATTCTTTGCTTTAGTTTGTACATAGCTTTCGGTCACTTTCGTGACACTTTGGTTCCTTTGTGAACCCTACTGACTTGACATTGATTCAACTCCATACACCTGGGGGAAACCAAATCTAGTTTTTACTTGCTATATATGTCAAGTCAGTCATCATTACTTGGGGGCATGAGTCCCCAATTGGATCACATCTTTGGTTAACACCCGAGTCAATAATCTTGTCATTTCTGGAGGACAACTATTGACTGACATAAACTGGTGTTTTTGAACACCCCAATTAAAATAATGTTTTCAACACTATCTTTGGACACATCTATGTTTTTCAACACACATTGGATATCACAATGTAAACATCTATCGATGACAATCAAACATAATGCACTCACAAGCACAACGATGTTTTTCAACACCCTATACACATACATATTCAAAAACTTTGAAACTGGCTGAGCTATAATTAAATATTTCTTTGTATGTTGTCTGTTCTCATGGATTTCATTGATATTTTCTTTGTCTACTTCTTGTTGGTGTAGTCCTGATGATTCGGCAATGTGAAATAAATAGGGTGTATGTGATAAGAGCTCCCACATTAAAGTGGAAAAGCCTCACATCCCTCGATCTTGTTTCTTTGTATGCCATGGTGAGTTTGGTACTATCTCCTTGACTGTTATTGCTCTATTTTTTTATGCATGATCGTACTCATGGTTATCTTGGCTTTGAATTCCTCGATACTAGTGTACTCTTGCAACATAAACTGGAAATAATGTTCAAGTCATCTTGGCTTTTGTGCCCTGGTGCTTACATTTGTTTCCTACATTTTATCCAATGAAAGTCATATTAATATCCTTATGGTCGCAGTGGAACCAGTAAGGATTGTATCAAATTTGATGTTCCAAAAATTCTCTATGATGAAAACTATCCAATGGGTCTCACAACCATGTCCTAGTAATTGCATCTAGCAGAGGACTATATTTTCATTCTAGACTTGCATTGTGGCAACAATTCAATGTTCACTTCATTGCATTCTCCTGGATTTGTACATTGGGGGGTTATTCTTTAGCATCCTTGCTTCACCACTACTACACAAGTGTTTGATCCTCACTCTCTATCTTCAGCTATATTCTCAATCCATTTTTGGGATCGAAATAAAAATTTGACACTCCTATATCACTCAAAATCGCATTTTAAATTTTTTAGGACCAACGCGATCGGACGCTTGTGCAGTCAACTTTCTGACGTCGCTTTCTTGTTAGAATCATATTTACTCAATATTTTCTCAAATCTTCAACTTTTTTCCTCAAAAGTCAACTCTGGTCAACTCTAGTCAAACTTGGTCAACCAGACCTCAAAATCACTCAAAATTGCTTCTGAATTTTTTGAATTCTTCCGTAATCTGTTCCAAGTTCTTCTTGATCTTTGATTCTACATCTATCTACGATTTCTCACTCTTAATCATCATTATGACGTGTCATCTTTCCATTTTGCTCCTGAGGGGGCAAGATGATTACATCATTGAATCTATTCTAATCAATTTGATCTGATTTTTAATAGTCCTCATTGCTAGGGGAATCTCATCACTTGGGGCATGTTCAGTTTTTTGTACCTCACAGTCAAAATTGGGTGTTCCACGACTTTCAATCAATAGGGGCATCTTTGTTCCCTACATCTCATTATCTATTAGGTATCTAGGCAATCTAACCTGGATCCTTGAGGATCAAGCTTCATTCTGGAGATGATTCTCAAAATCTCAATCTATTAAGTATTTGAGAAATCTAACTCAGATTCTTGAGGATCAAGCTTTGTTCTAGAGATGATTCTCAAAAATCTCATCTATTAGGAATTGGGGCAATATAACCATGACTCCTGAAAATCAAGCTCCATTCTGGAGATGATTCTAAAACTCAATCTAACCAGTGTATGGGAAATCTAACCTAGATATTGGGGGACTAAGCTTCGTTCTGGAGATAATCCTAAAAATATCTATTGACTATCTTTTTGTGGACAAGTATCGAGGCAATCTAACCTTGACCCCTGAAGGTTGAGCCTCGTTCTTGGGACATCTTTTGAAAGATATCAATCTATTAGGTATCTCAGCAATCTAACGTGGATCCCTGAGGATCAAGCTTCATTCTAGAGATGATTCTCAAAATCTCAATCTATTAGGTATCGAATAAATCTAACTTAGATCCCTGAGGATCAAGCTTCATTCTAGAGATGATTCTCAAAATCACAATCTATTAGGTATTAGGGCAATCTAATCCGAATCCCTGAGGATCAAGCTTCATTCTGGAGATGACCCTCAAAAACTCTACTTGACCGGTATCTTGGCAATCTAACCTAGACTTCAGAGATTTAAGCTTTGTCCTAGAGATGGCTCATAAATCTTCATCAATCGATCTTTACATCATCAATTTTTGAAATCTATTCTTTTGTGCTTCAGACATCAGACAATTCTTTGAATCAATGCCCTACTCGCACATCAATTCAAAGAGGGGCAAAATGTAACCCCCCAAAATTGACATCTTGCAACCCTGACCAATTTTGTTGCATTTGTCATTCTTCTGAATCATTAAAGTCCTATTGTACTAGGCAATTCTGAGTTTTGACTGACTCTACTCGACCTAAGTGTCAAATGCAGAAAATTCTAAATCTGCATTAATCATACATTATATTTAATTCCTAATATCAATCAATTAGCTAAACAAACCCTATGATTGAATTAATTTAATTATAAATTCCTAGCACTTTAATTAAATTAAATTCACCCCTTTTAGCTAAAACACATAAAAAAGAATTAAATAATATTTAATTATTAAATAAATATGCTCATTTCAAAAATTGAATTTAATTATTCAAATAATTGAGAAAAACACATTTATGAGGTCATACTTTATTTATTTAATTAAATATTCTCTCAAAAATCTTCTCTTCAGTTCAGAAATGGAAACTTTGAATTAACTGTGCTTTAAAGAGAAAGAAAACAGTTAAAGTAAAAAAAGAAAATAGATAAAAACAAAGAGAAAATAGTTCATTGTTTTCTTTTAAAGAAAGCTTGCTAATTTGAACTGGATTTTCTATCTATTTTATTTCAAAAAGGAAACTTTCTATTCTGAGCAGACTCTCAGTCTATAAAAGAGCTCCCATTTCTCATTCAAACCCCCAGTCATTTTTATGCATTGTCATAATACAAAATTGTTGCTGCATTTTAGCTCATAATCTCATTTACATTAAGATCTAATTTTGCAATAGATTAGTTTCAATTTCTTAGATTAATTGCATTGCAATTTTGTCTTAGTTTAATCTCATTTCAATTTTTAGATTAATCTTGCATCTTTCATGTTCTTAGATTAATCTTGCATTGCATCCATGGAGAAAAATCCTTCATTCTTAGATTGGTCTATGGTTGTGAGACACTCATTCTGAGAGCTATTTGAAACCCCGTCTAGATAGAAGGCAACAGGTCAAATCATATAGACATGCAGGATGAATAACTCATATTCCCTTTTGTATGTGGCTGATGAACACAGACTATGTTGAAGTGTATGGTTGAAGAACAAGGCCAAATTTAACATATACAAATACATTAACTGATTTAATGCCTTGCATGATCATCAACTTAACATCTTCAAACATTCAATTAGTTATAGTTCATCAACCTCCCCTTTCACAATGACAGAAACACACTACATTATCACACTATATTACTGCTAATACAATATGAAATATAACAGTTGAAGTTCATCAAACTACCAATCTTATGTACTATAACCGATACAAATATCTGGTCCGCGGTAAGTTCATATAACTTAGATTTGATTCTTGCAAATTTCTCTCTGTCTTCAATCCCTTCACTAGATAGATGTAGAATTTTTCTTTCTCTAATGTGATGTGTTCTCCTTATGTGTCAAACTCTCTCCCTTTCACTATTCTGCTTTCTTTTGATGTTCCTTATCAGCAATTATTTCTCTTTTTATGTACTCTCCCTTTCTGATTACATCTCTCCCTCTTTGGATACTATGATGGATATAATCTTTATCTCTTCTTGATGTATAATCTCTCCCATGGATATAATCTCTTCCTAAAGTGATAATATCTCTCCCTTAGGTGATAAGAAGTGATAATGGATATAATCTCTCCCTTTGACATCAATGCCAAACAAATATTTTTGACATTAATGCCAAACAAATCCTTTCTATTCATAATATACTCCTTGAATTTCCCTATCCATCGATGCTCGAAGTAGATAAATACCTTGTTGTGTATAGATTTATCTTTAAAGTCCATCTCTCTGCTTGCATCAACATGAATAATATTCTCATAATATGTAGGCTGATGCAGCCTTCTAGTCATCTTACTGATTAGTAGACAAGGGTGTGACCCTTTAGTCTCTTTCTCAAGTACTGAATCCTTGGGTAGTGGCTTGGTGAAGATATCGACTAATTGTTCCTTGGATTGCACATACTCAAGTATCACCTCCTTTGCTTGAACTTGTTCTCTTAAATAATGATACTTGGTAGAAATATGATTTGTTTTAGCATGCATGAATGTATTATTGGAAATGTTTATTGCACTTGTATTATCACAATAGATAATTACTAGGTCAAGAATTAGCAATATTTGAGCAGTTTGTAGAAGTAGCAACATACTCTACTTCTACAGTAGACTGAGAGATGTATCCTTGCTTCTTGTTGATCCATGTAACAAGTCTGTCACCCATGAAGAATGCTCCTCTAGTTGTGCTCTTCTGGTCATGAATATTTCCAGCCCAATCAGCGTCGATGAAGACCTTAAGTTCAAAATTTCCTCCTCTTCTATACCATAAGCCATATTCCTTGGTATTCTTCAGATATCTTAGGATTCTTTTCACAGCAGTCATATGTGATTCCCTAGGATTAGCAAAAAATCTTGCAACTATTCCTACTGCATGTGCAATATCTGGTCTAATATGTACAACATACATGAATTTTCCAATCATTGATCTGTACAAAGTCTGATTTACCTCAGATGACTTCTCCTCCTTTGTTAGCTTACATCCAATTTCCATCGGTGTTCCAATTGGTTTGGACTCTTCCATCTTGAATATTTTTTAGTACTTCTTTGATGTATTTGGATTGTGTAATGAAAATACCTTTATCTTGTTGCATGATCTGTAGACCAAGAAAGAAATTGATCTCTCCAAAAATAGACATCTCAAACTCTTTGCTCATTTCATTTGCTAATGATTTGCATAGCATATCATTGCCTCCAAATATGATATCATAAACAAATATCTCAGCAATCAAAATGTTAGCATCAATATCTTCCTTCAAATAAAGATTAATGTTTTCACTAGTCCTTCCAAATCCAGTACTTATAAGATAGGAATGAAGACTTTCATACCAGGCTCAGGGTGCTTGTTTCAATCCATACAAGGCTTTGTGTAGTCTACATATCATATCCCTCTTGTCTAGATCAACAAACCCTTCTCGTTGTTCAATGTATACCTCTTCTTCAAGTATTCTATTCAGGAAAGCAGACTTGACATCCATTTGGTATACCTTGAATCCTTTACATGCAACATAAGCAAGTAATATTCACACTCCTTCTAGCCTAGCAACGAGTGAAAAGGTCTCTCCATAGTCAATCCCTTCTTCTTGTGCATACCCCTTGCATACTAGTCTTGCTTTATTTCTAGTGACTTCTTCAATCTCATTCAGTTTATTCCTGAATACCCATTTTGTACCAGTGACATTCTTGTCATCTAGTCTCAGTACAAGTGTCCATGTCTTGTTTTTCTCAATCTTCTCAATCTCCTCAGTCATAGCACTAATCCATTCATCATTATCAAGTGCAACATTGACATATTTTGGCTCATAATCACAAATAAGACATCTTGTATTTTGAGACTTACTTCTGGTTCTCATACCAGCCTTCTTGTCTCAAATGATATGGTTCAGTGGATGGTTCCTTCTGACATATCTTGCAAGTATAGGTTCAACTCTATGTCTATCAGATTGATCATCATTTTGTCCTTCATTCTATTCTCCATCACTTTGTGCATCATTTTGAGCAATATCCTGATCATCGGTATTTGCAACCTGATGCTTGGGTGCAATGATCTGTTTCTCAGGAGCTCTACATAGTTGGTTGGGTAGAGTGTTAGGTTATTCATTGTAAACAAACATGTTGTAGTCCTCTAGTTCTTTTGTGCTTTCCTTTTTATTCTTCTCTGCAAATTCATCTATCTTTACATTTTCACTTTCAACAATTTTGTTAGAGGCTTTATTGAGACATTTATAAGCCTTTCTCTTGGTGGAATACCATAGAAAGATTCCTTCATCAATCTTGGAGTCAAGTTTTCAATTTCTATCATCTTTTAAGATATAACATTGACTACCAAAAATTTTCAAGTAACTTACATTGGGTGTGTAACCATACCATAGCTCATAAGGTGTCTTCTTAGTGTCTTTCTTCAATTGTACTCTAGTCAATGTGAAAACAATAGTACTGATAGCTTCCCTCCAGAATATTTGGGTGATTCCTTTCTCTATCATGAGTGTCCTTGCACAATCAACTATGTATCTATTCCTTCTTTTGATTCCATGCTCATTACAAAATTTAGTGAATTCATCTGAAATAAATTCCCCTCCTCTATCTGATCTTAAGCATTTCAATTCTTTACCACTTTGTTTCTCAACCATTACTTTGTACCATTTAAACATCTTGAATGCTTCAGATTTATCTTTTAGAAACATTACTGTCATCATTCTAGAGTAATCATCAACAAAGATAATAAAATATCTATCACCATAATAACTATTTGTCCTCATAGGTCCACATAGGTCAGTATGGACTAATTCTAGAATGTCATCAGATGTATGGGTTTTTCTTTTGAAACTAGAATTTGTCATCTCACCTTTTTTACAATTCTTACACATGATATTGTTGGGCTTGGTCATCGTTGGTAAGCCTCTTACATTTCTCTTTTTTCTCATCTTTATCATGTTGTCAAAGTCCACATGACACAATCTTTTGTGCAACAATTATGTCTTCATTTCTAGCCATTAAGTAAGTGGTGTTGGTATCATTCAGATAGAATAAGTTACCTTTTGTCTGCTCACCGGTACCAATCAGATTTCTTGATTCATTGAAGATATTTGCCTTCTTATTTTCAAATGCTACTTTGTGACCTGAATTAGTCAACTGATAAACACTCAATAGATTATAATTCAATCCTTTCACCCAAAAAGAATTTTCACATTTTATCAGGTTATTCAACATTATAGTTCCTCTACCTTCAACTGGACAAGGTGTGTCATTACCCATTCTTACTGAAACACCATTATAGTATTCAAAAGTCTCAAACTTTTGCTTATCACCAATCATATGGTGAGTGCAACCACTATCTATGATCCAGACATAATTTTTACTAACTTTAGATATGAATGCAGTTTCTACATACCTTTCTTTATCATCATCTAAATCATCTTTTACTACCACAAATACCATCTCGATGTCTTCATCAGATTCGGTGTCAGTGTCATCATATTTGCATTTAGCTAGGTAATTGGCCTTTTTTCCTTTTTCCTTGTTGTCTTGGGTATCTCTTCTTTCTGATTGTCATTTGCTTCTATAATCACCTCTGTCATACTTCTTTTCAAATGACCCGTCATGACTTCTGCCAATTTTTCTTATGTTAGGACATCTTGCAACAAAGTGTCCAATCTCTTTACAATTAAAAAAAACAAGTGGTAATTTACCTTTGCCTCTCTGCATTCTTATTTTCATAAGTGCTTCAATTTCATCAAGATCTTCTTCTTCACTTTCACTATCACTATCTTTTCTCATAGTGTGTTTATGACTTGATTTACTTATTCTCAAAGAAGATTTGAATGCAGACTCTATGTTTGGTAAGAAACTATTGTCAAATCTATTCATCTCAAATGAAACCAGTCTTCCAATCAAACTGTCTAGAGTAACATTACTATTTGCTACTGCTCTCATTTCTTTTATGGTAGATACTCTAATAGCATAAATAGGCAGTAAGGTTCTTAGAATTTTACTTACCACTTGTTGCCCCACTTTTGGTCCACATACCTTTCGGACAAAAGTGACTATTTAATGTATAGTGGTGGAGAAAGAGCTTCTTGTTAGTCCTGAGTCTAAATCTAGAAATCTTTCCCTTAGGCTAGGGAGCCTTTACCAAAATTTTACCAATTTCCTTCTCTTTATTAGCTGGAGGGAATGAGCATCTGAGTTCATGTATTATTCGGTTAGGTTAAGTTCCCCACATGGAAAAGGTCGTGGTTCAAAGATTTCTAACATTTGTATTACACACAATGGAAGTATGTAGCCATAATTCTTCATTTTGCAGCTTGGCAGAGAATCAGACTCGAGCTTCTCCACTGGCGAAAAAGTATCAACAGTGCGCATGTTCCGCTGATGATTACTAGGTGATGTCTCAGCAAGAAGTACAGTGTTAAAATGGATCCTTTAGACTTAAGAAGGGCTGCTATGTCTGGATTACACCTCTACAAGCCAAAGGGAATGCTTCAATAGAAAGAAATTGTGGAAATAAGCCAAAGGTGGAAAATTAGAAAATGGCTTCTCCCCTACTCTTACAGGCGTGTTTTGACCCACGGGGTATGTTGTCTACCAAATCATCTAAATAAAGTGATTTCAAAGAGAAGACTATCTCATAAAGTATCTGATATATAAAGAAAGCGGATGAAATTGACACATGCCATTTTGGCATCCTGATAGACTAAATTTTTCCCTTGGTGGACTTCTGAACTGAGAGCACTTCTCCACCAAAGGAGAAGTGTAAAAGTGATTTTTTCTACCTCAGAAAAGTTACCATTGTGGTTACTAAAAGTGAAAAGACATTTCTTAACGGCCCATAAAAGCAAGGTAATTAATTCAAATAAATCCATTTTACTTCATAACAGGCTTTTTCATTAATGTTGGGGTCTTTTCATTCATGTGGCATGGGAAGTCGGTCGTTAATGGTAAGAATTAAAAATTTATAAAATCAATTGAAATTTGTGAATGAGAACCACCATTTGTTCACCAAATTGCTTTGAATTTGAAGTCTCATATTTTAGCTATTCCTTGCTCCTGCATCCCTAAGAGATATTTCCAATTTCCAAATATGAATCATCAGAAGAATGGCCTCCAAATTCATGGGATTTGATGGGATGAACAGAATTACCTCTGAATGGTATAAGATTTCAGATACATCCCTGAACTTCTTTGACATACAGAACTTCCAAAATAGATTGAAAGTGAACTAGATACATCCTATTACAGAGAAGTTGAAAAGAGTGGATTAGTTGAGGCTGCTAATTTTCTTGTGGCTGTTCAAGCCCCAGAACTAATCTGGGAATGTATCGCTCGATACAACCCAAACACCAGGCAAATTCTCTTGCCCAATGATATGATGTTGTTATCTATTGATAGGGAATCGGTCCAGAACTCGCTTTGTATTCCGGAGCAAGCCGAGTATTCAAAAATGACATACAGTCGAGTGATGACTGAGTATATTGCTAAAAAGTCAGTTTGGAAGAAAAAGATAATGAAAGCGTGGTTTCAAGAACCTAAGAGCGCCAAAGGAAAGCTGCCAAAGACATTATATGACACTAATCTAAAGCTGGAGATCATTAACATCTTGGTGTTTCTCTACAAGATCAGAGGTGAGAGTGAGGCACTCAATTTTTTTGATCATCACTTCTTCTTGGTTCAAGTAATCTATTCCCAGCACCACTTCATAAAATTGGGTGCTTATGGTAAGTGAGAACCTCTCGGAGGCCCTAAATAGAGCTAAATGCCATAATGAATTTTACTTGTCTTCAGTTCTCTTATACATTGTAGGTACACTCCAAATTTGGCCAAGTCTTCCCAGATTAGAGGAATTCCCTGATGATGTCAAGGGTTATGAATTTTTCCCCTCTTTGCAATTACATAATAGTTATGCTGAGTACCTTTGGGTTAATGATACATTCACAATGAGATTGTGTAGGGAGTTACAAGGGTGTCCACAAAGGAGATTCTCTCCTGAAGCCATGGCTTTCATCAGCCAATTTGGATGCTATTTCATTCAATTTAGAGGTTTCTCATATCTTCATCTTGTAGGTTTTGATGATTTCCCTTTGAAGCTGCCCAGGTATCCTACCGATATAATTATGCTAATTGAAGTAACGAGGCAAGCACTCCAAGTGAACTTGCTCTGTGTTGAGGCTAAGAAGAAGGGATATGATTTCCCCATGACCATTGGGGCTTACAGCTATGCATCTCGGTCAGAGGTGAAGAATGTTCTCAAGACATTCTCAAAGAAGTTTTCTTTGGAAACCTATGATGTCCTGAGACCGCAATATGATCCAGTGAACTATGCCAGGGATGTATTGTAGATGAGTCGCACAATTCACCATGTACATGATATAGAAGACAACTGGGAAAATTGTAAGGATGATCTGGAAAGAAGAGAGAGATTCTACGCTTGATTAACTATTGAAAAAATCAAAAGGTTCGATGTTAACATTGCAGTGGAAGGGCTAGAAGATGATGGAAATCATATGTATGATGATACATATCTAGAGGAGATAAAGCTCACCCCTGTCAGTTCTAAACCCATGCTATAGAAAGTCATTAGTGACTTGCCAACTCTAATGGGGGGTATCTGCAAGAGAATAGAACAATGGGTCAAATGGAGCACAAGCCGAAGGAAGAGATCAAAAAGGAAGCCACCTACTCAGCAAACTATAGCAAAAGACACTGCTGGTACTGCAACCACTTCGTCGGTAACAATTCCAACCATTTCCAAAGGATCGACCTAGCTGGCAGGAGGAGGTGATGAACCTCCTAAGAAAACAACCATGTTGGAGAAGACTTGTGGAGAAGGTCCACTCCCTAATATCAGGACAACAAAAGAGCTCACCAAAGATGTAGAACCAGAGTAGTCAGTAAAAGCAGTCACAGTAGATGTACCGGTTGACACCCCTACCCAGGATTCTCCTAGGAGAGGGTCTCTCATCATAGTGGAAGTAGGTGAAGATTCTCCTTCAACCACGTAATCAGAAGGAGAAGCTAAAAAGAATCAGAAGTTTGCTTCAGTAGGCAAGTTGGTGTCCTCCTCTCCTAATTCGGTAAACCCATTTGCTTTCAGACTAAAGGCCACACCTCCAGTCATTAGGAAATTATTCATTGAGGAGTTGGTCTACACCAACAAAGTTACCAGCATAGAGTCATGGATAGAACATACTCCAGAATGCAAGAGAAAGAGGGTGGAAGAAGGGACTACCAACAAAGATACTTTGTCACAAGCTATCAGCCCAAGGCCATCATGATCAAACAAAAAAAGGTGAAGACAATGTCTACCCCGGGTCATGATCTTGAGACTGGGCACTTCACCATGGAAGTGGCCAAGCCAATTAAAGAAGGTAGATTCAAGGACATGACTACTTCAAACTTTCAACTACAGTCATTTGACATGGGGTTGGCCCATCATGATACCAAGGTGGATTGGTGGAAATCTACCAATGTAGTGATAGAAGAGGAGCTTGAGGAGCTCAAGACTACCAAAGTCCAACTTAAGGCAGAAGTGGCTGAGCTGACCAACTTCATCAGGAATCTCCTTACTCCAATTGTAAATGTTCCCAGCACCCAAATCACCTTTGACCCCACTTCTACGGAGAACCAGGCCATTCTGGCTAAGTTGCAAGAAGATCGACATTATGGGAAGATTGGTAAGCAGTGGATTGAGAGGCTTGAGTCTAAGGGACTAGTGGTGGTTGAGAAACTAGGTAATACTCTTCTAAGGCTAGAGCTAGAGAGAAATAACATTGCTACAAACCTACAGACTCTCAAGTCAGAGAGGGTGAAATGCCAAGAATATTGTATAGCTATGTTGCATGTGGTAGTAAAGATGAAGACTAAAGAAGCTCTAAAAGCTAAGATTTTATAGAAAGGAGATGAGCCTTTGATTGAATGGATTCAGAGCCTAGAGTTTAAGACCGAAATGGTCATCCAGGGCGAAGTAGGATTACAACAGACAGATGTCAAGATCAAAGAAGAGAAGATCAAAGATTTCAAACTCCTCTTAGGGCTTCATACAGAATCACAGACCAGTGGTCAAGGAAAAGAAATAATTGGAGTAGCTAATATGCAGAATTCATTTTCTGGTTATTTTCATAAACTAACAAAAGATTCTGCCTCTCATCTAGACAAAATACCAGAACTCCAGTATTTGAGTGGGTGCATATTTAGAGCGATAGAGGAATTGAAAGATCAGACTGATGCTATCAATATTCTTGCCAAATAACATTCCAGGTGGCTCATTCAATACACTAACATCCACATCAATAGGCATGAAGAACTCATTTGAGTCATTACAATGGTTACATCCTATAGGGCTAAATTAGACAAGGGGAAGGAAACTGAAACTTAAATAGATTCCCCCTTGTACTATTTTTGATACTATTGTAACCGATAAATCTTTCAATTATCATTTCTATTTGGGGAATTTGAACCATTTTCAGTTCTCCCCCTTTCTTGTAACGGCCCAATCTGGGACCCTATATGTACTATTTCCAAAATCAATACAAAGGTCAGCTAAATTTTGGTGTGAAAGATAGCATTTTGCTAAGTCAAATTTGTATGTATGAATACCATTATTTTATCTGTTCCATATGCATTGCATTTATCTTTCTATTGAATTTATATGTTTCTTTGAAGTTGGATTTGCAATCTGTATTCAAACCAGAGCTTTGCATTATGAATTGATGCGATTAGCAAAAGGGGAAACTCATTGTTATCTCAAATTTGAGAAACATTCTCATGATATAGATTGACTCATAGTTGTTTCATCTTTACTTTATTCTTGCATATGCATTTTTAGTAGAATTTCACGCATCACCAATTTTGGGAGTTAATCTGATTGATGAAATCTCAGGGTTGGCTTGATTTAGAGTGGAATTCATCTGGCCTAAGCTATTTCCTTCCTAGGATTAGCTTGGTTTGCCTCTTCTATTCTCGGGTTAAGAACATACCCCTGTTAGATTAGGAAAGAGAAAAAATCACTGAAAATCATTCATATAAGGGAGCTTTACTTTAAATTTAGAGGGAATTTAGTTTCTTCAATAACAATTTCCCAATTGTTATATTTGATTGTTCTTAAGCACTTTGGGTAGTTTGGAGTTAAGTTGAAAAGAACAATCTATTTACTAACACCACTGTATCTTCTCCTAGTACACCTCAAAATCCTTGGATAGCATTGACTACCTCTTTGATTCTTGTGTTGTACTATGTGATGTTTTCACATTCTTTCATTTTGAGATCATCAAACTTTCCTCTAAGGCTTTCTGCCTTGGCTCTCAAAACATTCTTGTCACCACCATGTACAAGCATCAATTTGTCCTGAATCTGCTCTGCAGTCTTGTAGGTTTTGACATCTTCAAATTCAGCATTAGAGAGTGAGGAAGCAAGATCTATCATCATGTAGTTGTGCTCATGCTTCTCTCTCATTTTTTCAACTATGGGTGCTCCTATGGGCAACACATATTCAATATCTAAGTTTTGAGTAACATCATTTCCAATACCTGATAAGTGGAGTCTTATTCTACTCTGCTATAAAGAAAATTATCTTTGTTCAACTTGGGCACATCTCGTCTATTCATCTTGTGATCTTTATCTTAGGTCTTGAAACCTTCCTTCTAAGCACACAAGCTCTGATACCAATTGTTAGTAATAATTGAGAGGGGGGGTGAATCAATGGCCTAAAAAATTAATCCTTAAATCAACCCTTAAAACTTATTACCACTTTTGAGATTTTAGTTATACTCAGTCCTACAAGATGAATGCCTTGAAATACTTATAAAAATTTACTACTTGTCGAAATGCTTTGTAAAACCTTCTTCTATATGTTTACCAATAAGTAGCCTTTTATTTACCGAAACATAGTAGATAGCTAGAGTATACCGATCAATCCAGAATTGCATATGTGAAATGTAAAACAATAAAGTAATGAAACGTAAATGCATAACACATATTTTTAACGTGGAAAACCTGTTAAGGGAAAAACCACTGGGACCGGTACCCTAATTTTTCACTCTTCTAAAGTGAGCTTGGTTAAGAGCCAAACCTATTAAAGGTTACAAACACACTGTTAGGTGTGACCTTGTTAGAGGATTTAAAAGATAGTTTGTCACCTAGTATCTAGCATCTAATGCTATCATCCTTGATCAAACACTCACTTGGCCTATCAATAGGTATTGGGCATATCCAATTCTACTTTCTATGATCAAAATTTTTGATACTCCTTAGGATGTATCTCAATTACAAAAGACTTTTAAGTCCTGCTCAGTTAAGAGACTTGATGTTTCAATGGTTAAAATGAAACACTAAATGATCTATTCACACATACAACTTCAATTGCATATTTTCAGATATATTGTAAATGCATTACCTCTCTGATCAATATAATCAATTCTATACCTTTTCTCCACACTTTTCTGCTCTGTGATGTTGTCTCACTATTCGTCGGTGTTTGGAGAATATAGCTCTTTCCTCAACTTGTTGATCAGGAATGAATGAAGACTTTTTTCTCCTTCAGAATTTCTTTAGCATCTTTCCTCTTTTCTCTTCACCCCACTCCCTTCGTAATGAATTGGGTTTTTCTCTTTATAGACATGATTCACCATTTATTAGCTTTCTTGATTCTTGGCATGATCCACAACTATTGCTAATTAGATTTAAAGAAAACTCTGGTTTTATCTCATATAGATCTTCTTGCTAACTAGACAAAGAAACTTTAAATCCATTACTTATCCTCAAATTTATCTTGTCAATTAAAACAATGATAAGCATCAGTTAATTATATTTATAGCTCTTGACAGCTAAGCATTTTGTCATTTCTAAACTCTCTGTTCTGTCGGTCAACACTTCAGTTAGTCATCGGTGATAACTGACTGTTCTATCGTGTGACTTCAGTTGTCATCGGGATCTTTGTCCCTATCTTTTCCATCAGGAAACACTATGATTCTATTTGTTGGGTTACTTTGTGCTTTTCTCGTCGAACAACACTGTGACTTTTCTTGTCGGTAATGTTGTGCATTTTCTCTTCGGGTAACACTGTGACTTTTCTCTTATACTCTGACCATCGGTGTGCACTCCATTGGGTTATGCAGTCACTTTGTGAATACTTGACTTATATGCATTACTAAAAGCATAGCCTTTGATTCATCAATTCTTTGAAGTCTTTGGCAGTATGTCCATGACCATACAAATTATATCAAGTTGACATCAATGACAATACAATACATTAACTAATTTAATGCCTTGCATGATCATCAACTTAACATCTTCAAACATTCAATCAATTATAGTTCATCAGCATGTCCTAGGAAAGATCTAACATATTTTTTCTTAGAAGGGATAGGTAGTGTGATAATTACCTCTATTTTTCTAGGGTCTACCTAGATTCCAGCTTCGGAGATAAAATGTCGCAACACTACACCTTCTTGCATCATCATAAAGAATTTCTCACTGTTGAGAGACATGTTGTGTTCTTGACATCTGATTAGTACTTTTTCCAAGATTTTCAGGGATTTCTCAAAGGTGACACCAAATGTAGTGAATTCGTCCATGAATATTTCCATATAATCATGTGATATGTCAGTAAAAGTGTTGATTACACCTCTCTGGAAAGTAGTTGGTGCATTGCATACGCCAAATGATAATACAAAATAAACATATGTTCCCCAAGGGCATGTGAATGTGGTCTTCCCCTGATCTTCTAGAGAAATGCTGATCTGATTGTAACCGCTGCATCCATCCATAAAGGAGAAGTACTTCTTACTAGCCAATGTGTCCAGAACTTGATCAATAAATGGTAAAGGAAAATGATCTTTCTTTGTGGCATTTTTCAATTCTTGGTAATCCACACATATTCTCCATTTACCTCCCTTCTTGCATATAATGACCAAAGGTGATACCCACTTGCTATCAGAGATTGGATAGATGAAACCAACATCCAACAACTTTTGCAATTCAGTTTTGACTATTTCTCGCAAGGCTGGGTTTATTCTTCTCTGAGGTTGATAGAGTGGTAGACTGCCATGATTGATGTAGATCCTATGGGTACAGAGTTTAGGGTTCAGACCTAGCATATCTCCATAATCCCAAGCAAAGGATTTTTCATGCTTACACAAGATTTTGGTTAACAATGCCAATTGTGGTGGTGACAACTTGTTTATATGGAGATTGTGACCAAGGGAAAGTTCCACAATGGTTGTTAGCTCTACCATTGAAACTTTAGGTACTGGGCTTGTAGCTACTTCACATGGCAGTAATTGATTGATTATCTCAGGGCTTGTTGGAAAGACACAATCCTCATAGGTACATAGCTGTAAAAAATAACTTTCGAAAACATCTTTTGCTACTACACACTCATTGGTAAGAATACTATGTATCACATCATCTTCTTCTTGAATTTTTAGAAAATATTGTTTGTGTAACATCATGAGATGAGAAACAAAGTTTAGTGCTTCTTCCTCATCCCCCAAATCTGGCCAAATAGGATCTCCCAAGTCTGGCTGGGGTTGGGCATGAGGATACAGTGCTAGATTCTTTATTGCTTGACCATTTGAAATTGTCATGCTTCCTGATCTGTAACTAATTTTAGCATCAGTGGCGGCTAACCAGGGTCTCCATAGGATGACTGGATAGCCA
This sequence comes from Thuja plicata, assembly GCA_018584345.1. Taxonomy (NCBI): domain Eukaryota; kingdom Viridiplantae; phylum Streptophyta; class Pinopsida; order Cupressales; family Cupressaceae; genus Thuja; species Thuja plicata. Next base: position 326,621 of record MU226051.1, on the reverse strand, counting down.
ACAAAGTTTATTTTAGGTGATAAGAAGAGAAATTAGCAGGGTATTCCCATGAATCCAAGGTGACTACTATATCCTATATGAGACCATCTGGAGTGACAGTTGAACTATCAGCAAGTTGTAACACTATTTGAGTTGTTCTCAAGCCCTCTATACTTAACCTATGCATTGTATCTTTGGCCATTACATTTATGGCTGCTCCCAAATCAACTAAAGCATTTTCATAGACTATCCATTAATTATCAAGTCAACTACTGGGCTTCCAGGGTCTGAATACTTGGGTATAACTACCTTTCCCAACATGATATCCACAAGTTTCCCTATAACATGGACTGTTTGAGGGTCCTTCTTGTTCCTTATAGGATTTTTAAGGCATGCTTCCTTAATAGATTTTCCATAGAGAGGAACATATTTGATAACTTGGAACAAAGGGATTTGGATGTGCATGTTTTTCAGCTGCTCAAGGATATCAAATGATATTTCTTCTCATGATATAGGTTGTTCTATGTTAAGCCTATGTGGAAAAGGAGGATCAACTAGGGTGTGAACATCAGTTTTTCTAGATATATGAGTTGATTGGGTGGTATTTTGTAGTGTAGCTTCTGGAAGTGGTGCTAATGCTACAGGAGTGTCTGCAACCTCTGTGATAATAAGATGTTTAGGTGCAGGCAGAGTGGTACCGAACCTCAAATGGATATCAGATATCTCTAGTGCATAGGCAGGTTATTGTTGAGTATTAGTGGTATACATTGGCTATTGTTGTTGGTTGTTATTAGGATTAGGCTACAGTTGAGTAGGTAATTGGTTTGGCTTTGGATTAGGACTAGTGGCTGCAGGAGGTGGAATTATTGCAGGTGGAGGCACTGGAGATGGTAATTATGGAAAAGAAAGATTTTGGTTAGGCCATTGTGGAGGCCCCCTCCATTAGTTATTTTTCTTCCAATTCCCTTGTGGTGGTTGCCATTGATTCTGAGGCTAAGGCCACTTGTTATTTTGCTGGTTAGGCCACTGGTTATTTTTCTAGTTAGGCCACTAGTTATTCTAGGTAGGCTGAGAGTACTGAGAAGGATTATGATAACTTTGGTTTTTCCATTTATTATTATAAGGATTGGAAAATTACAAAGGATCCTGAGGCATATCTAGTCTTGACGACCATGGCCAACTTTCAGCAACAAAGAACACTTTCTCATCATCTCCTTCTATCTTCATGTACTTAGTAGACAAATTTTGATTCTCCAGGTTCTCCACCAGCTTGCATCCATAGTCTTTCTTTTGTTTACGACAGTGAGGACAATACTCAACTAACTGTGATTCAGCATCTGCATGCTTCTTCTTGGCAGTCATGCTGTTGAGATGTATAGAAACATTATTAATGATGTCTTTCTTAAAATCCATGAGAAAGTTAGATATCTCCAGCTTGGAAATGCCCAAACTGATCCCTTTAGTGACTATGGACTGATATCCTCTGCCTTTCTTCATAGTTGATCTAGAATAGTTGAGAAAGATTTTCTTGAGGTCATCCCAAGAAGATTGGGATATGTCTCCACTAGCCATGAGGTCCAATGCTTCTAGACAGCTATCATTTACTCCTCTTAAGAAGACCATTTTTTGTGAATCCTCTGCCAGCACATGTTGGGGATTCTTCTGCATTGTGTACAAGAAACATGAAACATAATCCTCCAAGGTTTCGTCCTCCTTTTGCGACATTCAAAAAATGTCATCTTCCCTTCGGTCACTCCCCTTGCAATACTCTTTGTATTTCTGCAGAAATAGAGTCTGCATCTCATCCCAGGTGCCTGTTGCATTAGATCCTAAGCCCATGAACCATCGTAAGACTGACTCTTTCAGTGTTACTGGAAACAATTTGAGTTTGTGGGCATCAGTTTTATAGTCAAAGCTATGACAGAGGATGTCAAACTCAAACAAAAATGTGTCAGGATCTTCAGTTATTAGGTCATAAAACTTTGGAAGTGTGGTAGTGGATATATTTTTGAGATTATCATTGTTTGTAAGGCTCAAAAGAGGAAACAGAAAAGTAGGTGTGCCATTAATGGAGGTATTTGGAACTAGAATTGCTGTTGGAAAGGAATATTAACTATAGGATTGTTAACAACAAGTGCATTTGGGCCGAAATTATCGAGAAAGCTGGCCAAAATTTTAGAAAAAGGTCAAAGACCACTTATATCAAAAGGCTCTGCTCTAGAGGAAGATGCTGCAGGAAATTCAGAACTTGCATCAACAAAAGGTAACTCAAATTCTTCAACTTCTTCGTTCAAATTCACGGGCTCTCCTAGAAGAAATCTGCCATATTCATCTCGTCTTCTTCCTCTTAGACACATGCAAATGAATTCTTCACACTTGCGAAGAAAATTTAGGACTACAAACCACTATCTAAAAGATAGCTAGAAATGAAAAATATGACTTAGAAAGGTACTCAGCTTGACACCATCCCCGACAGCGGTGCCAAAAATGAACAACCTCACAATAGGTGCTTAGTAATCATTCCCAAAGCCTCTCTTAGGAATAGTTTATTCAATCTAAGGATTACTTCTCCCACCATGAGGTGCATTTAATTTGTCAACCCAAGGACGTATACTTGAAATGGTACGGCACAACATGTGCACTAAGTCCCTCAAAGAGTCATTCTACTATGCTGCAGGAAGGTAAAATGAATGAAAGAAATCTACACTAGAGATGGAGGAAAGTAAAAACACTTACTGCTTACTGAAATGAATGCTGAAAATTATAAACTCTACTTAAGCCTATTCTTTCAACCTAGAGCATTCACTATAGCTATCCTTGCAGGTGCTGCAGGAACATTCACAAAGTACAATGCTGTAGGAAGAAACTGTAATCTTTTATCGGAAATGTTGGGAATACTAAAAGTAAATATACTCTACTCTATTCTAATCCACCTTCCAAGTGGTCCCCCTTGGTCGGCTTATGCTAATCTACTAACACAAAAGGTAAACCAAAAATCACTTTATTATATTTCAAAAACTGATTACATAAGAACAATACATAAAACTGGAAAATAAATTGTTGTGCAAGATGTAACAATGTATTCCCAAAAACTTTTGAACTTACAAACTAACAATCAAATCCCTATAAATAGAGGATTGACACTTTATTCCAAAATAGAAAAGGAAAGATATGACTGAAATCACGCCAGAGAAGAAAGGGAAATGCAATAGCCCATGATAATAAAGTTTGGGTGACCAATTCAACATGATGATGAGTGCAGAGGGAATATAGCAGCGCTACATTCCTGCATTTCTAGAATAGTGGCTCCTCTTTTGTAGTAGCCGTGTCTTCTGGTGCCATGATGGTTACCCATCATAGATGGACCTCAATGTTCTCTTTTAAATGTTGTCGACCACTCTCAAGCTGTTCCTACTTACTGGCAGGTTAATTATCATGAAAAAATATTCATACAAGTAAACTTAATCAAATTGATCCAAATATTCGAACACACATTCTGATAGCTATATGAAATACTGTAATATATATATATATATATATATATATAATATGACATAACTATCTACCCATGAGTTTGATGGTTCCGACTGTACTGTAACACAAGTTCAACTGATTATAAGCCCAAAAATGTTTTGATAATACTTAAAATGAAGTATTAAGATCAATATAATAGAGACAATAAATGGTCTCATGGTTTTTCCCTTAACAGGGTTTCCACGTTAAAAATACATGTGTCAATGTGTTTATGAGTCATTACTTTAGTGTTTTTCATTACACTTAACTTAATTGGATTGATCGGTATACTCTAGATAATTTACTGTCTTTCGGTAAATTAACAGACTGCTATTCGGTAAACACACAGTAGAACATTTTACAAAGCATTTCGAGCAGTAGTAATTTGATAAAAGCATTTTGAGGCATTCATCTAATAGGACTGAAGATAACTAGAGGTATAATATTGCGGTACTAAGTTTTAAGGGTTGATTATTGGAATATTTTTGAGGCCACTGATTCATCCCCCCCTCTCAGTTATTACTAACAATTCATTGAAAATTAAATGGGATGAGGTATTACTTATATGAAAAGTGTTTGAAAAGAAGATTTTAGGAATGTGTAAATAGCAATGTAGCTAGTAAAGCTAGGGGTGAAATCCTTACTGGAAGACTAATAGTTAAATTGTTTAAATTTCCTCTATGAGTATGAATTTTATTATTTTGAACGCTAACAATTGTCAAGATGAATGATAAAAAGATGTCCTAGATTATAATCCTTGAAAAGAAGTGTGCAAATCTTTTATGTATTAGTATAGATCGTTGGGGGTAAGAAGTAACTTTTGTGTCATAAAAGAGATTTCCCTATGTTTTTCTAGTATATTGCGGGTAGAACTGTGTATTAATGTAAATGGTAAGTTTTAAGCATCTATAAATTTTAGTAAACATTAAATGGTAATTTTTTTATGTACTCCCCTCGTGAATGAAATGACCTCCCATATCCGTATTTTATTCCCCTCTTGTATTGGACTTATATTTTAGTATATAAGTAGAAAGCTTGAAATTTGGGACCCTATTCATAACAAATAAATACATGCTATATTGAATACAATGTGCTAGTGTAATCACTCCTAGAACACGAGGTGTAACAAACTAAAATTTCTTGTCATTCTAAAGAGGGTATAGCGGGCCCAAGGTAACCTATATTATGGATGATGTCATGTTTTTGTCTATATATGGGAATTGGATGCTATCTATAATTCTTGCCTCTTATATTGGTTTTGAAATTATATGAACTTTTATATTGTAAAGTTGAATAGCATTTTAATTTGTAAAGTGTGCCTGCCTAATAAACTGATGTTAGTAGTGAAGTAAGCAAGCATGAACCTTTAGGAGTTTCAAGATGTTGTAAAAAGGTATAATAATTTGTGGAAAAATACTTTGATTTGAACTTCCTTGTTGATTGGTTTATTGTATGAAGTATAAGAACCGTACAACAAATTCTTGCATTATTATAGTCTTTTTGAAAGTCTTCGTGTGCTTTGTCCATGTTATTCTGCATTAAGTTGTAACAAAATAGGGTTTATAAAATTTTGATAGAATGGTTACGTGTGATAATATTAATTATGTTCTAGAAATGATGGCTAACTGTTTAGAATTTAGGCATGATGAATGGTTTAATACCTTTTGACTTCCAAGATTAATTCCAACCCAAGGGGGGAGGATGTAATACCCCTCTAAATGTAATATGTCTTCAGTAATGTTTTAGGCACCTTTGTGCTTCTTTTGTCTATATAGGTATGAATCTTTCTGAGGTGCTTGTCTAAACCATCCTGATCTAACCATAACTTAGCGATGACAATAACAAATTATTGATGCTTCAAGTTACTTCTTGTGGTCATCTCTACTGATACATTGATGATAGTTTTAAGGCCTTGATGTTATGTGGCCACCCGATAGATCTATATGTTTACTATGGGAGGAACTCCTTATCAATGATTAGTTGATTATGATACTTTTATGCTTATGTATTAATTTATATATGAATATATTTAAGATGATTTCAAGCTCTCCTTAACATTTGGGTACTTTAAATATGTTATGATTCTAATTTACTGTTCACCTATGATTATATGTATGGTTTTGATCTTATACTTAATTATTAATTTTTATTATGGGACTAACCAAAATCATGATGGATTAATATATTATGGATATGATCTAACCCTTACTCTATTTATTTAATAATGTCAGGTAAAATAGGTTCTTACATACGTGTTTGTATCTATGATCTATTTGTATGGCTAGGGGAAAAGTCATAGTGAGGTCCACATGATGTCTCGACCCCTGTCATTTCCCTAGTAATATGATACTTGAGACTAGATATGGAAAGGATTATTACATTTGGCTATTATGGATTCTATGTTTTGTTTTATTTATTTAGACTAGATGATGAGACACTTTAAGCAAATGCTTGGATAATAAATTAATCTTCATGAAAGTTTGTAAATGTTTTAGAATATTATCTATCTTAAGGATTTCTTATAACATTATGCTTATATACATAATTATATTGCTAATGGTGATAATTCATTCCATTTGTTGCATTATGAGATTATGATTATTTTGGAGCTCACAATTCTAACCCAATCATGGTTTAGTATCGATATTGTCTAATGTGTTTGTAGGATGAGGGGAGGCAGTCGTAGTCACTTCTATGGGAGATCTACA
>MU226051.1:289099-313476 GCA_018584345.1 Thuja plicata | reverse complement strand
CTAACAATGCAAGCTACATGAAAATGCAAAGGTGTACTTGCAATAGAGAAACAAACATAGGATCTTGTGTTCATCATTCATAAGAGAATGTAAAGAAACTTATTTTCATCATTGGGCCATTATTAACGGACATAAAAAAATCACACAATCATCACTAGTCACAAGTACAACTATGAAGATATGAATGTGATTTACATCAGATTGGAATATGGAAAGATTCTAACATAAGCATCAAAGACATAAAGGTCAAGATGACTGTGATGTTAGCTTACCCAATTTAATATAGCAAAACCTTGCTCGCATCAAGGCATAGAGGCCAAGATGACCAGCAGAATGGTTATGCAAAAATAGTGAAGCATAAAGAAGGAAGCAAATAAAAACATGTTCCACGCCCCAAGTCCTTTAGCTATGCATCCCGAAGAGACATATTAGACAAGGACACTCAACAAAAATCAATAACAGTCAGCACACAAAGAAAAGAGCATGACATAGCTCAAGCATTAAGTGTTGCGTTTAAAAATTTAAGTGTGTTAACTGATACTGAGTTCTGAGGATAAGGATCGAATGCTTGCAAGAAGGTAATACCACATGAAAAATGAGGTAAGACCAAACCAATAAGTGTTAAAAAAACACTCGATGTCAAGGGTTGTATTGAAAAATACAGTTGAGGTGGTGTTGAAAAATACCATTTGTGTGGTGTCCTAAAGACTAACGCATCCAAGAGACCAAAGCTAACATAGTTATGCCCCCTAGACAAAGACAAAGACCAATTCTAGACCAAGGCAACAAGGACAAGGCATGATGGAGAAAGGCTAAGAGTCGCGGACACACACTAAGAAATAGGGGTGCAAAGGCCTCAAGTAGCGCCCGTTTCAAGGTTTTCACCACTTGGATTTTATTACAAATTTTTCATTTTTTTTTTTTTTTAAGGACTTTTTACAATTTTTTTGAATTTTTGCTACCAAGGCGCTTGTTTCCAAGTTTTCACCAAGGCACTTTTTCTATTTTTTTTGAATTTTTTTGAATTTTTTTTATTTTTTTGTATATTTGGAATATATAATTTTTTTTGAAGATACATCAAAGCGCCTATTGCTAGGTTTTCACTAAGATGATCATTTTTTCAGGACATTTTCCAATTTTTAAAATTTCTGACAATATATCATTTTTTTGGATTTTTTCAGGATCAATAATTATGTACAAAAGGATGCCCCTAGACAGAATGGGCATCATGGATAGAACTTCTTCAGGTGCAAAACATTGATAGGATCAGGGAGCTATTCTCCCTTTTCTGTAGACAGTAAATAAGCACCTGACCCAAAAGCTACTGTAATGATGTAAGGTCCAAGCCAACTAGGTTCAAATTTTCCCTTCTGATCTCTATGCTATTGATTCTTAGGATTTTCATGTAGGACAAGAAATCCTACCTAGAATTCTCTAAGGTGAACCTTTTTTTGAAGGCTTTGGACATGCGCTTTTGATAAACTCTCATATGGTCAAATGATGCTTGACATTTTTCATCTAGAATTTCTAACTCTTGAAGTCTCATAGCGCGGTATTCTTCATCTGTAACTAGACCATGGAGAGAGACTCGAAGTGAAGGAATCTCAACCTCCAAAGGTAACACTGATTCAACTTCATATGCAAGGGAAAAAGGAGTAGCCCTAGTAGGAGTACAAATACTCATTCTATAGGCCCACTGAACCGCCTCACAATAGGTGCGGAATAATCATGCTCAAGGCCTTTCTTAGGAATGGTTCATTCAATCTAAGGACTACTTCTCCCGTTATGAGGTGCATTTAACTTGTCAACCGAGGGATGTATACTTGAAATGGTTGGCACGATATGTGCACTAGGTTCCTTAAGGATTCATTCTGCTTATGCTGCAGGAAGGTAAAAATGCATAAAAGAACCCTACACTAATGATACAGAAAAGGAATACATTTATCTTCTTACTGGAATGAATGCTAGAATTGCAAACTTCTACTGAAACCTATGATTTCAACCTAAAGCATCCATTATAATTATTCTTGCAGATGTTGCAAGAACACTCACAAGTTACGATGTTGTATGAAGAAATTGTAACTTCTATCTGAAAATACTGGAAATGCTGGAAATGAAATCTATTCTATTCTAACCTATTCCACCTCCCAAGTGGGCCCCCTTGGTCAGTTTCTGCTAAATTATGAACACAGAAAGTAAACCAATAATTACTTCATTGCATTTAAAAAACTTATTACATAGAAATAAGACATGGAACTTGAAATAGATTGCTGCAAGATACAACCGTTTTATTTCAAAAACTTCTGTCTTTTCTTTTTCCTAGCTAACCTCCAACTATCGGTCCAATCCCTATATAAACAGGATTGAACACTTATTATAAAAATAGAAAAGAAACTGTCTTGCTGAAAACATGTCAGAGAAGAAGGTGGAAATGCAACAGCCCATGGTATGGGTAATGAAGCTCAGGCGACCAGTTCAACATACTAAAGTGGAGAGGGAATATAGGCACACTACATCCCCACATCCTGGAATAATGGCTCCATTGTAGCAGCCATGTTTTCCTGGTGCTGTAATGATCACTCCGCCGTAGCTGGTCCTCAACAGTCTTCCTTGAATGCTATCGACCACTCTCCAACCACTTTCTCTCCTGGAAAGTTAGTTAAGATGCATAAATATTCATGCAAAAAGCTTAATCAAATTAAATATCTAGATATTAGAACATAGATTCTGATGGTTTTATGAAATACTGCACTATATGCATAATATTAGCAAAGTATGTCAAAACATCTACCCATGGTTTATCAGTTCTTTTTGGACTTTATCATAAGTTTTTACTGGCTAGGCTCTCAAATGTTTTTCCAAAAACTAGAACAGAGTATTTAAAATTATACAAAATAGAGGCAATAATTTGGCCTTATCATCTGCCCCTTGGTTAATCAAATGCTTGTCCTCAAGCATTGCACCTTTTGGAAATTGACCTATAGTCACCTACTTCAGTTCTTCCTCACCTCTGGCTCTTAAAGGAGTAGTAGAATCCCCTTGTTCATTCCCAAACTTCCCTTCTGTGTTCTCCCTGCAGCATGTCAAGTCTGGTAGTGTTGATATCATACAAGGGGCAAAGGAGTATGGGCGGTTGCATTGTGAGTGGGCACCAGAGCTCCTGCCTAATTTTCCTACCCAGTGTTATGTATTTTGGTGCCTGGTGTATATATGCTTCAAGGTTAATGGGGCTATGTGGTTCTGATCATTTGAATACCTCTGATAATATGCCCCATCTACTTCTGGCACCGGTTAAGGCTCTTTTGAAGACAAAGTAGGACATGCTATCATATTCTGCATACACATCTGCTTTGAGTTTAAAATTTTTGTCTCTGATTTCCTTTTTAACATTCCCATATGTTAGTCTGAACCAATCCCTCAGGAATACTTCCGGTTGACTACTTTCTGCTCTTAGTGGTAGGGGTTCTGTTTTCTCAAGTTCTCTGTAATTCTCCAACTGCCTATCATAGTTAGCCTCGTTGTGCATCCATGACATCAAGGCCCTTAGGTGTATATCCCCTATGTAAAGTAGGGGATTCCATTTAGTCTCTGTAGGGATGATGAAATTATGCATATACAACTCACAGAGTAGGTTTTGTTGCCAAGATGGAAGTGTCTGGTATAAAAAATAGAATTCCTGGACTGATTTAAAATCTGCGTTTACATCTTTGAGGGTCATCATCAACTGAAATAGGAGGAATTTTTCTTTTAGATAGATGGTGTAGACCCTAGGTGGAGGTCTACAAGCAATTACCTGGTCACTCAATTTAAGTGCATGTTCCATTCTCTGTTTCTGTCTTATCAACTGATCTTTCAATTCTGCAATTTCCTCTTCTCGATCTGCTATTACTTTCTGCAATTTTTTTTTTCTCTTCTGCATATAGAGTGGTTATCAACACATGTTTATTATATAACTGGAAAAGAAGCATTTGCAGAGTAATTGGACCACTATTTTCATCTTGGTTATTCTTCTTCCTTTGTTCTTTCCATAACTGTTGAAAGAATTTTACTAACCAAGTTCGCTTATAGGAAACTAAAGCATTTCTTGTGCAAGGAAGCTAGTGAGTTATAAGGGTTTCTTCCTCATGAGTTGGAACATCCTGATGACTGACCCTTGGGTCATTTTTACATACATTTGGTTCATCTTCACACTCCTCTTCCAAATTTTGAGGAATGCCAGGAATCTCAGACTGACTGGGAGAATCATTCGGAACAATATGGATAGGAGTTTCCTCGTCACATTGTTTGGGGGAAGAGGGCTGGATTTTGGTGGGCACTTTAGGAACATGCCCTCTCATCCTAGGAATTATTCTTATAGGAATTTCCTCAATTTATATGGCCTTTTTCTTACTAACCCTTTTTGTTTTCTCTGCTACAGGAGTAGTGGCTGCAGGAGTTGATTTCATTTTCTTCTTTTTTGAGACTTGAGGCTTTCACGGTTCATCTGAAGGAACTGAAGTTTCTCCTACTAACTTCCATTTTCCTTTGGTTCAGGTGGCAGTAGGTATATCACTCATGTGAGCGGTTAAAGGCACATTTTCTTGTAAATTTTTGGTTTCTGCCTCTTGGGTACTCTGCTTAGCAACTGGGTCAGGGGAAACTGCATTATCTTGGCTAACTTGCACATTAGGGGAAATTTGAGGCTGAAGGGTTTTATGATGGATGAACTCTGCCCATGTCATAGGGGAGGCATCCCTAAGAGATCTTTCTATGAGTAATTTAATCAGGGCATGGTGAGTAACAAAGTTGTCTTTCCCTTTCTGGGTTTCTTCGGCACTAATGCAAAACATATTAAACAGAAAATTGGGTGCATTCATTGGGATATTATGTCATACATAACTAAGAAGCTTAAAATGATGCGCATGTAAATTAGAGAATCACCCTTCACAGATGAAATAACTTATAATGTGCATAGCCAACTCCTGGTATGGTGGACGAATGGACATCCTTTTGCATCCCTGTTTAGTGATCTCCAATGGAGGGTCTCCTGGTAAGGTGAATTGATCCCTGGTCGACCTGGCATCATGGGCATTGGGAAAGTGTTCCCCTGCTGCTGGAAAAATGATTACTTCCACTATTCACTCCTCTATTTCAAAAACCAGAAACCCCCATACCGTCGATTGGCCCTCATCAAATGTGTTCGCAAATTCTGTTGCTGCTTCATCATCAAACTCTATCAGTTTTAATAAATACCCCAGCCATCTGCAGGCATTAAATTTTCTTACGGCCTCAACATCAGATAATAAGATACCATGAACCACTGGTTCATGCTGCTGTAATTGACCACCCATTTGTGCTTATCAAATTCAACCTCTGCTCTATTTTTTTTTTCTAATTACCTTCTTCTCTTTGAATTTCAGACTACTTCTTGTAAACCCTCTTTGAATTTCATACTACTTCTTGTAAACCCACAGACCCTCTTTCATGTTCTTCTGGTATTCTTGATATGAACAATAATAATGTATTTGAACAGAATGAATCATGGATGTTCATGCGAGAGTGAGAGTTATATCATGGTTTTAATACTGGGTCACATCTAGTCTAACAGTTAGGGGTTTATTCGGAATAAAGGTATGACAATTTGACACTTGTGTGATGCGGCAGCTGGATTTAATTAAGACAATGTTGAAGATTTGAGTATCTTTAATGAGTAAATAGAAATGACATTTTTAGAAATTGGCACACTTCCCTGCCCCCTACTAAATATGGACAAGTGTCCTCACTTGTCAGGCTTGGAAGAAGGTATGGAACTGGATTAAGGCGGCAACGATACATTTATTGTAGTATTCGATATAACCAACTAAATCTATGCACTACAAATGGAAATAAATTTGAAAATCTTGTACCTGTTAATTGATCATCGCACATGGTAGGAAAGACTGGTGAGAGTGGAATGACGGCGGTGGCGGTCAGCATGCGTCAATGCACTATCTCTTTATTGAAAGCATAGAAATATGATGACATGGTAGGTGGGTGGATGAAAGATTAAGAAATGAAGTGGGGTGAAAAAGAAGAATATAGAAAGTGAATGGAGAATTTGAACTTTATGTAAACATAAAATTTTTATTATGGTCATGCTTCGAAGGAATTTTTATTGAAGAGCTGCAAGAAGAAGGTTGACACCCTCTGCTGCAGGAAGTATTACCTGTTGATCCCTTAAAAGTGGCTGGTTGAATTGCTGCAGGAAGTCTTCTTTTGTCTGTGGCTGGTGATATAACTTTAGTGTATGGCCATTGACTAGTAGCTTTAATTGAATAGGGTCAATTATGGTTAACTGGACTGCTCCATTTTTAAATACATGGCTTATTTCATAGGGACCCAACCATCATGTCTGCAGCTTGCCTGGTATCTCTTGGAATCTGGAATCATATAACAATGCCCAATCTCCAACTTTGAACTACTTATTCTTGATATGGGAGTCATGCCACTATTTTCTTTGCTTTTGGACAATTTCTGTGCAGTGCAGGGCAGTCTTGCACATTTCATCCAAAGAGTTGAGATGCAGCAAGCGCTCTCTCAGTGCTACAGGAAGATCAATGTTTAACTCCAGTGTTGTTCTTAATGTCTTGTGTTCAAACTCAATCAGTAGCATTGCTGTTTTGCCATATAATAGTTTGAATGGAGTGAACCCTGTGGTATTCTTCCATGTTGTTCTATATGCCTAGACGACTTCTAATAGTTTGCTTCTCCAATCTCACCGGTGCAAATGAACTGTCTTTGTTAAAATTGCTTCTATTTTCCGATTTGTTACTTCTGCTTGTCCATTGGCTTGGGGGTGATAGGGGCTTGACTTCCAATGTCTGATATTATATTCCTTCATGAGCTCTATTATCAGATTGGAGGTGAATTGTGTACCTTGATCAGTAACAAGTTCTCTTGGCACGCCATATCTAGTAAAAATTTCTTCATACAAAAATTCAACAACTTTATGATCTCTTGCATGCTTCATTGCTCTGACTTTGACCCATTTGGTCAGGTAATCTGTGCATACCAGAATGTATGGCTTCCCACTGGATGGAGGGTCTATTGGGCCAATAAAGTCCATGCCCCATTTATCAAATGGTGTTACCACCACCTGTGGGTTTAGGGGCATTTCATCTGATTTTGTTGGTCGACCCATTCTTTGACACTTGTCACACTTCCTTGTATAACCTGCTGCATCTTTGTGAAGTGTAGGCCAATAGTAGCCAGTTGTTAAAATATTCTGTGCTATTCATTTGGTTGCAAAGTTCCCTCCACATGGTTCATTGTGACATGCATGAATAATGTCATATGTCTCATCTTCTCTTACACATGTTCTCATTACTTGGTCAGGTCCCGTGTAAAATAATATGCTATCAATCCAAGAGAAATGGAAGCTTTTCTCTATAAGCAATTTTTTATCCTTATAAGAGAAATGTGTTGGAATTTTATTAGCTGCTAGGTAGTTAGCTATATTTTCATACCATGGATTATGAATAGCAATATGAAACAAATGTTCATATGGAAATGTATCATCTATCAAAGTAGTATCTTCTTTAGCATGATTAAGTCTGGATAGATTATCAGCGACCACGTTTGCTTTCCCTCGCTTGTCAATGATTGTTATATCAAATTCCTTCAAAAGAAGGAGCCATCTTGCTAACCTGTCTGTGATGGTAGGTTTGTTCATGAGATACTTAATTGCTGCATGGTCAGTATGCACAAAGATAGGATAACCAGTCACATAATGGCAGAATTTGTCTAGAGCATAAACTACTGCTAACAATTCTTTCTTAGTCACTGTATAGTTTAACTCTAGTCCATGTAGACTCTTACTGATATAATAGATTGCATTTTCAAGGTTTTTAGTCTTTGTTCCTAAGACAACAGCTACAGCATAGTCTAAAGCATCTGTATGAATGTGAAATAGCAAAGTCCAGTCAGAACCCTTAAGCACTGGTGCAATTGTCAAAAGTGACTTGAGCTACAGGAAGGACTCATCACATTCTTTTGTCCAAGCAAATTCAGCTTCTTTGGTAAGTAAGTTATACAGAGGATTAGCTATTTGACTAAAGTTCTGGATAAACCTCCTATAATAGCCAGCGTGACCTAGGAAAGATCTGACTTCTTTTTTCTTAGTAGGAATAGGGAGTGTGAGAATTACCTCTATCTTCGCAAGGTCTACCTGGATTCCAGCTTCGAAGATAAAATGTCCCAACACCACTCCTTCCTGCATCATCAGAAAGCACTTTTCATTGTTAAGAGATAGGTTATGCTCCTAGCATCTGATCAGTACTTTCTCCAATTTCTTCAGAGCTTCCTCAAATGTGACACCGAATGTAGTGAAGTCGTCCATGTAGATTTCCATGCAATCATGTGATATATCAGCAAAGATGCTGATCATAGCTCTCTGAAAGGTAGTAGGTGCATTGCATAATCCAAATGGTAATACTGAATAGGCATATGTGCCCCAAGGACATGTGAATTTGGTCTTTTCTTGATCTTCGGGGGCAATTCTTATCTGATTGTAACCACTGTATCCATCCAGAAAGGAAAAGTATTTCTTTCCAGCCAAATTATCCAAGACCTGGTTGATAAAAGGTAAAGGAAAGTGGTCCTTCTTTGTAGAATTATTTAATTCTCTATAATCCACACATATTTTCCACTTACCTCCTTTCTTAGGTACAATTACCAATGGTGATACCCACTTGCTGTCAGAGATTGGGTAGATGAATCCAACATCCAACAACTTCTGCAGCTCTATTTTAACTATTTCTCTTAGTGCTGGATTTATTCTCCTTTGTGGTTGTCAGAGTGGCAAGCTTCCATCATTGATATAGATTCTATGGGTGCAGAGCTTTGGGTTTAGTCCCTCCATATCTCCATAATCCCATGCAAAGGATTTTTAATGCTGACTAAGGAGCTTGGTTAACAATGTCAACTGTGATGGGGATAGCTTGTTGTTTACATGCAGGCTTCTTCCAGAGGATAGGTCTACTGTTGTTGTTAGCTCTGCCATTAACACTTCAGGAACTGAACTTCTAAATATTTCACTTTCCAGTAGTTGATCAATCATTTCAGGGTTTGTTGGAGGCATACAATCCTCATAGGTACATAACTGTAAAATAGAACTTTCTGAAACATCTTTAGCCACAATACATTCATTGGTTAGAATGCTCTGTATTAAATCATCTTCCTCTTGCATCTTTAGAAAAGATTTCCTATGCAACATCATGAGCTGGGCTACTGAATTTAGCTCTTCCTCCTCAACTCCTAGGTCTGGCCAAATAGGTTCTCCCAAATCTGGCTGGGGTTGGGCAGGAGGATATAGGGCTAACTTCCTTCTGGCTTGACCATTTTAAATTATCATACTACCTGATCTGTAATTAATTTTGGCATTAGTGGTGGCTAACCAAGGTCTTCCCAAGATTACAGGATAGCCAGCAAAGTTTACTTTAGGTGATAGGATGAGAAAATCAGCAGGATACTCCCATGAATCTAAGGTTACTATCACATCTTCTATGAGACCCTCTGGAGTAACAGTTGAACTATCAGCAAGTTGTAACACTATGGCTGTTGTTCTTAAGCCTTCTATGCTTATCCTTTGCATTGTATCTTTAGTCATCACATTTATTGCTGCTCCCAAATCAACTAGAGCATTTTTCATAGTTTGTCCATTTATTATCAGGTCGACTACTGGACTGCCAGGATCCGAATACTTTGGTACTACCACCTTTCCTAACATGATATCTGCTAATTGACCTACAACATGTACTATCATAGGGTCCTTCTTCTTCCATCCTGGCTTCTTAAGGCATGCTTCCTTAATAGCCTTTCCATAAACAGGTATGTCTTCGATAGCTTGGAACAGTGAAATTTGAATATTCATATTTTTCAGCTGCTTAATAATATCAAATGTTTCTTCCTCTTGGGGTATAGGTTTTTCTTTATTTAACCTCTGTGAAAAGGGTGGATTTGAAGTGTGGACAGTAGTTCTGCTGGGTATATCAATCGACTGGCTGACATTTGGCAATGTGGCTTCTAGAAGTAGTGCTGCAAGAGTGTCTACAACTTCCATAATAATAGGATATTCGGGTGTAGGCAGGGTGGTACCGAACCTCAAATGGATATCAGCTAGCTCTAATGAGTAAGTAGGGCACTGCTGAGTGTCAGTAGTGTACATTTGCTACTGCTACTATTTTTTGTTTGGATTTGGCTGAGGTTGAGCAGGTAATTGGGTTGGTTTTGGATTAGCATTAGTTGCTATAGGAGGTGGCATTATTGCAGATGGTTGCACTGGAGGTGGTAATTGTGGACTTCCCAAATTTTGGTTAGGCCACTGTGGAGGCCCCCTCCATTGATTAGTTTGTTGCCAATTTCCTTGCGATGGTTGCCATTGATTCTACTGACTAGGCCACAGATTATTTTGCTGATTTGGCCACTAATTATTTTGCTGATTTGGCCACTGATTATTTTGGGGATTGGCCATGGGTTATTCTGCTGGTTTGGCCATTGGTTATTCTGTTGGTTTGGCCATTGGGGTTGAGAGTACTGAGAAGTGTTCTGATAATTTTGGTTTTGCCACTGATTATTATTAAAATTTGAAAACAATAGAGGGTCTTGTGGCATACCTTGTCATGAATCCCATGGTCGACGTTGAGAAATGAAGAACACTTGATCATTGTCTCCTTCTATCTTCATATAGTCAGTTGGTAAATTTTGATTTTCCAGGTTGGCTACCAGCTTACATCCACAGTCTTTCTTCTATTTGCAGCAGTGTGGACAGTACTCAGCCAATTGTGATTCAGCTTCTGCATGCTTCTTTTTGGTATTAATTGTGTCAAGATGTGCAGCTACATCATTTATAATATCTTGCTTGAAATCCGCAAGCAAATTAGATATCTCCAGCTTTGAGATGCCTGAACCAATCCCTTTTGTGAATGTGGGCCGGTATCCTCTGCCTTTCTTCACAGTTGACCTTGAGTAGTTTTGACAAATTTTCTTAAGGTCATCCCAAGAAGATTGGGATATGTCTCCACCAGCCATCAAGTCTAATGCTTCCAGACAGTTTTCATTTACCCCTCTCAAAAAGACTAGTTTTTGTGAATCCTCTGCCAGTACATGCTGGGGATTCTTCTGCATTGTGTACAAAAATTGTGAAACATAATCCTCCAATGTTTCATCTTCCTTTTGAGATATTCTAAAAATATCATCTCCTCTTGGGTCACTGCCTTTGCAATAATCCTTATATTTCTATAGAAACAACATCTACATCTCATCCCAAGTACCTGCTGCATTGGCTCCTAAGCCCATGAACCATTGTAATGCTGACTCTTTCAGTGTTGCAGGAAACAACTTGAGTTTATGGGCATCAGTATTATAGTCAAAACTTTGACACAGTATGTCAAACTCAAACAAGAAAGTGTCAGGATCCTCAGTTATAAGACCATAAAACTTCAGAAGAGAAGCTGTAGGTATATTCTTGAGATTAGCATTGTTTATGAGGCTTGGGAGAGGAAATGGGAAAGTAGGATGTGCCATTACTAGAGGTATTTTATTGTGGTGTTGCTGCTAGAAAGGAGCATTGGCTACTGGATTATTAATGTTAGGTAGATTTGGGCCAAAATCATCTAGAAAGCTGGCCAAGATTTCTCCAAAAGGTTGGAAGCCACTTACATCAAATGGTTCTGCTCTGGAGGAAGATGCTGTAGGAAATTCAGGGCTTGTGTCCTCAAAAGGTAACTCAGCTTCTTCAACTTCCTCATTCAAATTAACAGGCTCTGCTAGGAGAAATCTGCCATATTCATCTCATCGCCTTTCTCTTTGATGCATGCAATTGAATTCTTCATGCTTGTGAAGTAATTTTTAGAGATACAAATCTAAAAACTAATCTAGGAATGAGAAAAAGAATGACTCAAAAAAAATGTTCCTAGCTTGACACCATTCCCGGCAACGACGCCAAAAATGAACCGCCTCACAATAGGTGTGGAATAATCATGCTCAAGGCCTTTCTTAGGAATGGTTCATTCAATCTAAGGACTACTTCTCCTATTATGAGGTGCATTTAACTTGTCAACCCAGGGATGTATACTTGAAATGGTCGGCATGATATGTTCACTAGGTTCCTTAAGGAGTCATTCTGATTATGCTGCAGGAAGGTAAAAATGCATAAAAGAACCCTACACTAATGCTATAGGAAAGGAATACATTTATCTTCTTACTGGAATGAATGCTAGAATTTCAAACTTCTACTAAAACCTATTATTTCAACCTAAAACATGCATTATAATTATTCTTGCAGATGCTGCAGGAACACTCACAAGTTACAATGCTGTAGGAAGAAATTGTAACTTCTATCTAAAAATATTGGAAATGCTGGAAATGAAATCTATTCTATTCTAACCTATTCCATCTCCTAAGTGGGCCCCCTTGGTTGGTTTCTGCTAAATTATGAACACATAATGTAAACCAAGAATTACTTCATTGCATTTAAAAAACTTATTACATAGAAACAAGACATGGAACTTGAAATAGATTGCTGCAAGATACAACAATTTTCTTTCAAAAAAAATTTCTTTTCTTTTTCCTAGATAACCTCCAACTATCAGTCCAATACCTATATAAAGAGGATCAAACACTTATTACAAAAATAGAAAAGAAACTATCTTGCTGAAAACATGCCAGAGAAGAAGGTGGAAATGCAACAGCCCGCGGTATGGGTAATGAAGCTCAGGCAACCAGTTCAACATACTAAAGTGCAGAGGGAATATAGGCACTCTACATCCCCGCATCTTGGAATAATGGCTCCATTGTAGCAGCCATGTTTTCCTGGTGCTTTAATGATCACTCCATCGTAGTTGGTCCTCAACAGTCTTCCTTGAATGCTATTGACCACTCTCCCGCCGCTTTCTCTCCTGTCAAGTTAGTTAAGATGCGGAAATATTCATGCAACAAGCTTAATAAAATTAAATATCTAGATATTAGAACATATATTCTGATGGTTTTATGAAATAATGCACTATATGTATAATATTAGCAAAGTATGTCAAAACATCTACCCATGGTTTATAAGTTCTATCTGGACTTTATCACAATTTTTTACTTGCTAGGCTCTCAAATGTTTTTCCAAAAACTAGAACAGAGTATTTAAAATTATACAAAATAGAGGCAATAATTTGGCCTTATCACCCACAAAGATGGATTTATCTATAAATGCCAATCTCTACCATTCTTACAGACTATTCTATGCAAGATTTTAAGAATGGTCTTGTTTGATGCTTCTGCTTGACCATTTCCTTGCGGGAAGTAAATGGAGGACCAATGTTGTTTAATCTTGAATTTCTTACAGAGTTGCTTAAGGTCCTTATTTTTGAACTGGCCTCCATTGTCAGTAATAATCTTGGAAGGCACCCCATATCGACAGATGATATGGTTCAAAATGAATAGAGAAATTGTCTTGCCTTAGGAAACAGAAAGTGGGACAAATTCTACCCATTTAGTGAAGTAATCAGTAGTAGTGATAATAAATTTGTGTCCACCTGATGAGTTGGGGTGAATATGCCCAACAAGATCAAAGGCCCAATGTTGAAATGGCCAATGAGATATAGAAGGAATGAGCTCCCTGCCTGGAGCATGTATCGGGTTACCATATTTTTGACACTTTTCACATGACTTTGCAAAAGCTACTGCATCAATCTGCATCATGGTCTAATAGTACCCAACCCTAAGAAACCTTCGGGCCATGGAAAGACCATTAGAGTTGTTAATCTCTAAGATATATTGATGATTAGTGACCAACACTTAGTAATTTCATTAGGCAGTTTTAGTTGGCTATCACTATAGCCAAGCTAAAATTATGCAAGGCTGAGAAACTTTACCGAGCAATTTTCAGTATGCCTAGTTACATTGCCGAGCCGAGTTACATTGCCGAGCCGAGTGACAGAATAGTCAAGTGCCGACCCGAACAATTTTTTGTATACTTATCAGGATTGATACAAACTTAAAGGATAAGTGATCCGGTTGACTTGTATAAGCTTTTTGGGCCGACATTGTGTACATTTAATATTATCATACGGAGTTAGTTATGCATTTAATTGTTTTATCCTATGCATGACTCATTGTAAGCATTAATTGTTTTAGCATCTAGGTATGGATACCAGATCTTGATCATTGATCTAGATATCACTATCAGATATACATAGATATATTAGATTGCTTCAAAACCCTATTTTGGTAGAGTATGTGTGTGCAAGAGGTAGAAGTGTAATTGCAAAGTGACTGCATTTTGAAGGAAAATGCACAGAGGGTAATTTTGTTCTAAAGCAGAGAATAACACAGTGAATAGCAGAGTAAAGTTATATCAGATTATAAGATCACAAGAGATACTGAAAAGAGGAGATCCATCATCAGCATCAGAGTGCATATCAAAGGATCAAAATACTTGAGACTTTCTAATCATTGTATCAAGTGAAAATCTCTTAGCAGAGTGGTTTTAGCAGACCTTTATTTATCTCTTAACAGAGTGCTTACTTCATTGTAAGTTTAAATCCTTTAACAAGGTAGATTGTAATGATCTGAAGATTTTAACAGAGTAGACCTTTCATAGGGTAGATTACATTTTGTAATCAAACATTGTAACCTTAATAGGTACACTTTATTACTGCAGTAGTGGAGACTTTTGTGGGTTTCATCCCCACCCCAATTTTACCTATTTGGGTTTATGGGTTACCAAGTTATTGTGTTATGTGTTACTTATTTCATGGTGTGAATGCTATCTGAGATTACAATAGATTCATTTATGTATGAATGTGTTATTATTTTGTTTCAAGTGTTTATATTTGAAGATCTGATTCACCCCCCCTCTCAGTATCTTGCTTTCCCATTATTGTATTTCCAACAATTGGTAACAGAGCTAGAGTTCTCTAAAAGGTTATAACCAGCTTGAGAAATCAGATCTTGAAATGGAGATCTACAAGATGGGTAAAGTCATTGAGAATCAAAATATTGATGTTTAGCTAGCACTACAACAGCTTGAGATTGCAAGACATGAATTAAAGAAGTCCTTGGCTGCAAGGAAAGATTTGGCCAAATAAATGAATGACACTCATTATCAGGAAGAGGACACTACAAATCTATTCTAGAATAGAGATTCTACTAAGAGCGATGCAGCAATAGCAGATCTACTAGAAAAGAACAGTGCACTATATGAAGAAGTCAAAAACTTGAAAAAGGAACAAGAAGCCCAATCAATAAGAATGTGTGAAGTTGTTGAACAGAAAAATAAAGTTGAAGATGACAAGGCTATGGTAGACGAAGACAAGAGAATGATGACTACCAGACTTGATGAAAAAACACATGATGTACAAACCATGACAGTCAATCAAGTGGACATGGAAAATCAACTACTACTCATGAATCAGGAGATCAGTAGGAAAGACTTGTAGATTGTTAATCTTAGATCTGAGAATATTCAATTGAAAGATGAATTGAGATCTGAGAAAGAAATCAATAATAGAGTGAATGGTCCAAGTGCAGCTATGAGCTACTTTGAAGAATTGATGGAAGCATCAAGAAGACCTAAATATTCTTCTAGGTTAGGCCACACTGAACAACATACAATCAGTAAGGATGGAGAATCATCTAAGATAGGTGAAAGGAAGAATGCAAAGCCGAGAAACAAGAAACTTGTTTATCACCACTGTGGTAAACCAGGTCATACAACAAACATTTTCTGAAGCAATAATGGTAAGTCCAATCTAAAAACTAACTTTAATGGTTACTGCTTTAACTGTAATAAGTTTGGACATCAAGCATGTGAATGTAAGGCAAAGGAAAGAAAAACACCTAGACTCAATGGTAATTGCTATAACTATCACAAATTTGGTCATAGAGCATAAGATTGTAGATCCAAAGGTAAACATCAATGGACATCAAAGGTACACGAAAAATCACCAAGAAAAGGTAATCATTACAATTGGGATTACAATACATGGCATAGTTGTCATTACTGTGGTGAGTACAGAAATGTTCCAGAAAATTGCGTAAGGACACATTTTAGAGGCAAATCTAAAATTTGGATGAATGGAAGCCTAGTTTGTCAAAGTTTTCTGAAAATTGGACATACAAGGAAAGATTGCAAGACTAGAGTACCAGCTCCTACTATTGAATAAATAAGGGAATAGATGAAAAAAATGTGGGTTAAGAAGTCTGAACCATGCAGTAGTGAAGCTAATGAAGCCGAGGTCACCTAATCCAATGGATTAGGTGATCACATCATCTCCAACTAAGTGAAAGAGGTATGTAAGGAACTGTATTTGAAAATTCTTATCTTACATTAGTTCCTAACATATAATGTACAAAAATTCCATATTTGCATATGCTAAGATGCACCAGGACATATCTTTGAAGACAAATGCTAAGATAAGTCAAATGCACTAATAGGTGTCGAGTAATATTCATGGACACTAAAGTCGAGTTCTTTAGTGAGTGCCAAGTTTTGTATTTTGAGTAAAATTTGTGAAGGCTGAGTGTAGTGAGCCGAGTGGGATGCAAGTTGTGTTAGGGCCGAGGACATCTGGCTCGCACTAACTCAATGGGTAGAACATTCAATGCTCACCTACCCTTACCCTTCGAAGCTTATAAAGGGTTAAACAGTTGACTCTTAGTTTTTACCTTGCGATTTTACTATTTACGGAGCGATTGGAGCGATTTACAGAATTAATCTTAACGGAGCTAAGAACGGAGATTTCATTAGTGTGCCAACAAAAATCTTGAAGTGAACAGTGAAACTCATCATTTTCCAAGGTATTTTGTTTTCCATATCTCAAACCCTAAATTTTGGAAGTTATGGCTGCAAGTTCCTCTGCACCAGCCAAGAACATGGAGGCAGAACAAAAGAAAATATAGTTGATTCAGAGTGATGAATGTGAACCTCTCAAATTTTGAGCTGTACCTGAAAGTGTGATACATAATGATTTGATGGGAGCCCTCTCATTCATTCCTCCTAAGGTACTTATGATTCATGATGTTCGATCTTGCTATATGGTTAAAATTGGAGAAGTAGGAGTTAATGAACTGAGAATATCCTATAGAAAACTATGTGAGAATGGAGTTCTGAAGGAAGAATTCAAACATTTAGCCGAAAAAGGGTTAACTCATGCCCTATATTTTCCCCAAGGTTTTAAATATGAATGGATAAAATTTATCCTTAGCCAAGTTCATGACATGTGCATATGGCTAGACAATGGACCAGTCAAGATCACCAAGAATATGATTCATCAAGTGACTAGATATCCTGTAGTTAATGGAAAGTGAACCATGAGGGATAGCAACAAAGAGGAAATTACATTGAACACTGGAGTAGTATGGAATAACATAGGTATGACTATCTCTACAATTAATGACTTAGAACTTGATTTTGGAGTAAGGGTTATTGCACACAAGTTCTATCAGTCCAGCAGATATGATAGTGTTCCATGTACAACAGTTGATCAGGCATGGAAAATTGTGAAGAAGAATCACTCATATGATCTTGCCAAGATACAATAGACTCAGTTAGCTGAGAACCTTGCATCAATCAGAAAGGCTAAGAGCTCATCATGTAAGTTTGGTTCTTTTCTAGTTTGTATATTTTTCTACATTCAGGATACATTTCCTACTCTAGGAAATATTGTTTGGAAAAAGGATAGGCCCGTTATAGTTCAGATCAGTGAATGTATAAAGAAATTAGGGAGCAATTTCAATAGCATTATGGGTAGCTATTTTGTAGAATTCAAAAAGAGAATGAGATTAAGGACTAGGATTCCTAAGTCACTAGTGGAGAAATACTATAAGGAAATATGTTTTCTAGTTGACATAGATAACACCTATATCAAGGCAATAATTCCTATAATAACATGTCTAGAGTCATTTCCATATGAGATTAATTTTGATGAAGCATCAGCTGCCATCATTGCACTCCTAGCCGAGGAAATTGACACCACAACATAAATATTTGGAAACTATGATGAAGCAAAGACTAAGATCTCTAGAAGTTTGAATGAGGGAACTATGGAGAGGAAAAGAAAGAAGATAGTGAAAAATCTGAAGAAAAAGGTTGGCTTGGGTAGTGATGAAGAACCTGAGGATGCACCTCTAGGTCTATCCACTAGACAAGGTGAGGATGTTTCTACTGAGGAAGAAGTCAATGCATTAGAAGAAATTACATAGAAGGCTAAGGGCAAAAGGCCATCAATTGTTATTGTAACCAAGAATAGCCGAGCAAAACCTAAGGTTACACCTCCTATAACTAATCATCCAAGGACAAGAGCATCTACTGTTACTTCCCCAGTAGAAGTGAAAAAAAAAGTATATGGAAAGAGAAAAGTTGCAGAAAGTACTTCTAGTAAGGAAGAAAAGGTTTCTCCTAAGGCTGAGTCGGGTAAGCCAGCAAAGAGGCCAAGAAGGAAATTAAACTTGCAAGCATATAGTGATGAGGATATGATAGAAATAGATGTACCCAACAACATACCTACAACTCAGTTCAAGAAACCAACAATCATTGATGAGGTATGTGATACGTTAAGGAATTCAGCAGGGTTAGCAACATTCAAGTTCATCAAATATGACAAATTGAAAATAGCAGATAGGCACAAAGTTCAGGAAGCACTCTTGGACATGATGAGCACTTTTAAATTAACCCCTATAGAGATAGGAAATCATGTGCTTGATGAACTATATGACTTTTTGTCAAGAAAATGGGAATTTGCACTTTCCATTGAGAGATAGATCCGAGAAGGAACATTAGCCAAAATAATTCCTGACTTAACCTCGAAACAAAGAATCAAATTTATTGAGGAATACAAGAACAGGTTTGTTCCCAAACTTAGAGGATATGTTGTTTTGAATAATGACATTGAAGGTGTAGTACAACAAAGCTCAAGGATCTGGAAAGAGATTTTTGGACTGGTTGCTCCAAAAGATAAGAAATTTGGGGAAGGGACATCTGAGCATAAGGCACAAGAAGTTGAAGAAAAGACTACCCCTGAACCACTTGTCACACAAGATCAAATTGCCACTAAACAGGATAAGACTAAGGATGCATTGGATGTAATAAACTCTGTTGATCTAACTGCAAACAGTCCTTTGGATTATATAGTCGATGATCCAAGCAATTTGAATGCCAAGAGACAACAGATGCCAAGTGGAAAAGACACTGATTCACCTATTAAGGAAACCAATACAGAAGAAGGAAAGTCCACAACATCTGGTGAGAAAATTGAAGTTGGCAGTGATCAAAAAGGTGAAGGACAACAACAAACAAATGAACAAGAGGTAACTTCACAACATCCACCTATTTTAGAGGTTGTAAAGACAGTTTTAGATAGTGGAGTAGAAATGAAGGACATTATTGACAAGCCTAAAGAAGTAGATGCAGTACATGTGTTGGTTGAGTTGCCACACTCTGCATCATCCACTTCCACAGGATCTAAAACTGGGAGTATGTCGAACCCCTAGACCATATTGACAGAATTAAAAGAGGCATTAGATACAAAAACTATCAAAGGGAAAGACATTATGCTATCGAGCATAAGCTCTCCAGAAATGAAGAAAAAGAAAGTCTTGAAGAAGAAGTCTCCAATTTTAGATGTAACATTAGATGAAGTCATTGTCATTCCACAATGGAATCCCAATGATTTATCTTTTGAACAAATAGGGACTCTTCAAGAATTGCTTAAGAGGAAGAAGAGACAGGAAGAGTTGAAGATAGAACACAAGCAAAAGCAGGTATTTGCAAAGGTTTTTGACTTAGAGGATGAAATGCCTCAAGCTCCAATCATTGATCAACTTGTCACCATTGTACAAAAAGTAATAGATGAGGACATAGACAATAATGAGAAGCTTCTACAATGGTCCTGGAGAATATTTGAGATTAAAGTTCTAGAGAAGATCTCGAGAGAGATAACAACAAAACAGGTTGAGCTTTCTGTTCTTGTAGAAAACTTAGAGAAAGTTACAACCAATGTTTATTCTTTGTATAGGAAATTATGTGATGTTTAATTTTTCACAAAGGATAATTTACAACTTGTTGAGAAGCTACAGTTAGATTTGAGATCAACTGGTAATACTTTAGGTAAATTTACTAGCTCTAGTTCTTTACATTTTAATAAGTTGATAAATGCACAAAGAAGAATAGCCAAGCTTATGGCTGAAGATGGTCGCATAAGGGCCAAATTGATAACTATACAGACCAGCTTATTGCCTCATTTGGAGGTAATACAGAAGGAGCTCTCAAAAGAAAAGGAATTTTTGGATTGGTTGGTAACTATGCTTGTTAAATGATAATACTTTGTGTTGCCATCAATGCCAAAGAGGGAGATTGTTGGAAAGTGACAATGCAAGCAATTGTTATTTTATCATTGATGTCAAACCTTTATTAGTGAGACTATTTCTATCTGTTTGAGTACCATATCTATTGTTGATGAAGAATATTTAACAAGAAGACCAAGTGAATGGTTGAGTTAAGGCAATTCAAAGGGTATTTGATCATTTGTAAGGAACTTAGTACTACTGAAGAAGGAAGCTAGTACAAAAGTTATATAGGAGAAATGAAAGGATACATCAGTACAACAAAGGTACACTTGTATATAATTTTTGAAGGCATTGTAAAATTTGTGTAAGTATATTCCTAGGGGGAGTACTTAACTTACTTAGGAAATATTTTGATAAAATGGACAACAGTAATGATAAGTGTTTTTGCCACTAATATCAAAGGGGGAGATTGTTAATCTCTAAGATATATTGATGATTAGTGACCAACACTTAGTCATTTCATTAGGTAGTTTTAGTTGGCTATCACTATGGACGAGCTAAAACTATGCAAGGCCGAGCAACTTTGCCGAGCAGTTTTCAGTATGCCTAGTTACATTGCCAAGCCGAGTGACAGAACAGTCAAGTGCTGAGCAGAATAGTTTTTTGTATACTTGTTAGGATTGATACAAACTTAAAGGATAAGTGATCTATCTGACTTGTATAAGATTTTTGGGCTGACATTGTGTACATTTAATATTATCATACGGAGTTAGTTATGCATTTAATTGTTTTATCCTATGCATGACTCATTGTAAGCATTAATTGTTTTACCATCTAGGCATGGATACCAAATCTTGATCGTTGATCTAGATCTCACTGTCAGATCTGCATAGATATATTAGATTGCTTCAAAACCCTAGTTTGGTAGAGTACGTATGTGCAAGAGGCAGAAGTGTAATTACAAAGTGACTGCATTTTGAAGGAAAATGCACAGAGGGTAATTTTGTTCTGAAGCAGAGATCAAGTAGAGCATAACACAGTGAACAACAGAGTAAAGTTATATCAGATTATAAGATCACAAGAGATACTGAAAAGAGGAGATCCATCATCAACATCAGAGTGCATATCAAAGGATCAAAATACTTGAGACTTTCTAATCATTGTATCAGGTGAAAATATCTTAGCATAGTGGTTTTAGCAGACCTTTATTTATCTCTTAACAGAGTGCTTACTTCATTTTAAGTTTAAATCCTTTAACAAGGTAGATTGTAATGATCTGAAGCTTTTAATAGAGAAGACCTTTCATAGGGTAGATTACATTTTATAATCAAACATTGTAACCTTAACAGGTACACTTTATTACTGCAGTAGTGGAAACTTTTGTGGGTGTCATCCCCACCCCAGTTTTACCTATTTGGGTTTCTAGGTTACCAAGTTATTGTGTTATGTGTTACTTATTTCATGGTGTGAATGCTATCTGAGATTACATTAGATTCATTTATGTATGAATGTGTTTCAAGTGTTTATATTTGAAGATCTGATTCACCCCCCCTCTTAGTATCTTGCTTTCCCATTATTGTATTTCCAACAGGAGTGTCCCCCACAAATGCCCTCGTGAATGTCAACTAACGCTTGATCAGATTCTGGTGGTACCCTAAATTTTGAGAATTTAGAAGTCCCAATATATTATCAAGAAGAAAGTTTCTTCATACTTAAAAAATTAAAGGAAGGAAACTTTATGACACAAATAAATAGAACTAAATAATCGAAGCCTTCAGAAAATGCTAGAATTTCAACCTGCTACAAAGATGATGCCGATAGAGGCTGAAGATGGTTGAATTTTAAAAATCTAAAACCAACCCAGTTCGGGAAATCAAATTTCCTATCTCCAACTGAAATCTTAGCTTTTCAAAATGTGTTTTGGATTTTCAACCAAAGCCAAATCTGAAAGTTAGGTAGTTATTTTTTAGTTAGTTTATTATTTTTTCAATATATTTTTTAATAAGGGTTGTGTCTTTTCACCTTAAAGAGGTGTGAAAGCCACTCAAACACATATATATACATAATGTAAAATTTAAAGAGAGGACAATACAATAAGATACAATTTCATATATTTGGATAGTTTTTAATCAACAAGTATAAACATGGACCTGGATGTACTATTTTTTCAAAATCAATAAAGATAAGTCATTTTTCTTTCACATGTGTAATAGTTTCATTATCATTTTACAATTAGTCCCTCAGATAAACCAATAGAACTTCTTCAAAGTGATAGTTTGATGTGCAAGCTTCCTGATTTGATTCATAGTCTATATTTTCAATTGGTTTTCTCATTTTGCATGGTTAAATTCTGTTGATTGAGGCCTTAGTCAATTGGTCTGTCATCTGAGAAGTATTACCCTTTTGAAATATCTTTGAATTTTTTTTAGGTTGCATATACATTCCATAACACCTTTGAAGTGATAATTTTTCTTGTAAAACTGTCTCTGAGGTTGAACATAAGATTGAAATGATCTTGACTCTATTGCCCATGGTAGAATAAGGCACTGGTCTAATCATTATTTGGGTTATAGTTGTTGAGTTCATTGTTTATAGTTTTGTGATATCTTATCTATATGTTCATTTCAAATTACATACACATTTACTAAATATTCTTTCAATTACTTAAAGTATTTCAGTTTACAGCTCATGATATATTGATTTCAGTTATATTTATTTCAAGTTCCTTGCCATACTTTGAGAGATGAAAGTTTGAGCTCCATACACAGGTTATCTTCTATAAAAATCCTATTTAGGTGAAGGTTTACCCGCCTTGGTCCTGTAGAGCCAAAAGCGTAGGGGAAGAGGATCATAATCGATCATTCCCGTTAGTTGGCCAAAAATAATTGGATTTCCCATCATTGGATTGGCAAGTCCAAAGGAAATTCAATTCAATATTTTTGGGCACCAATATATTCTTCCTTTTCTAAGAATCTAAGAAGTGTTCCATCTAGACCCCTCCTATACAAATCACCAGCGATAAGAGAACGACGAGAGTCATTTCGGGTAACATTTTTGCATTTAGATCGGTTAAAGGTTTTAGGTATAATGCCATCATGAGGGTATGACTAAATGGCACCATAATGGGAGGATTCATGAACAACAAGGGTACAAACGATATGGCTTTCTTGGGAGTCAAAGATAGGGTGATGTAGCTCTTCCACCAGGAATTCAAATCTTGATTCATGTTGCTCTAACTAAAGAAGTGAAGCAAGTGTAGCCATAGCATCAGCTGCCTTGTTTTATGCTCTAGGGATTTGCTGAAATGTGAAAAATGTAAAGTATCTCTTTAAGGAATCAACCATTTTCTTGTAAGGTACCATTTTCTCATGTTTTGTTTGATATTCATCATTAACTTGGTTGATTATCAGCTGTGAATCCCCATAGATGTGTAACTCTATGATTCTCCATTCTATGGCTATCTTAAGTCCATTTGTTAAAGCTTCATACTCAGCAATGTTATTTGTACATGGGAACAATAATTTGTAAGACTTAGGAATTGTGTACCCATGAGGAGAAACAAAAAACACACCAAATCCTGAACCATTTTGCATAAAAGATCCATCAAAGAACATCCTCCATGTTCTTTCAGTCATATACATAAGATGCTCATCTGGGAAGTCCACTTGAATAGGTGCATCATCTTGTAATGGGAAATCAGCCAATTGACCTGCTATGGCCTTTCCTTTAATTGCTTTACGTTCAATGTACTCTATGTCAAACTTTGAAAGTATCATCATCCATTTAGCAAGTCTACCTGTGAGGGAAGCCTTACTTAGCAAGTATTTGAGTGGATCTATTTTGTCTATGAGGTGTATAGAATGCACAAGCATGTAATGTCACAACTTTTGGGAAGAAAACACAACATCAAGGCAAGCTTTCTCAATGCTAGTGTAATTAACCTCATATGAAACAAGAGTACGAATGATGTAGTATATTGCTCTTTCTTTCCCATTTTCATCAAGTTGAGCTAGTAATGCCCCCAAGGAAGATTTTGTTGCTGAAATGTATAAAATAAGTGGTTTCCCTGGGATAGGAGGCATTAAAAT
>MU226051.1:204431-231714 GCA_018584345.1 Thuja plicata | reverse complement strand
ATATATAACATAATTTTTATAGTGTCTATACTGAAAGTTATTAGAGTTTGAATAGTCCTATAATTATTCGCAACAACATTTACAAAAATAAGTTACATTGTCTATTCATTTAAGTGATGTATGAAAGCATCACGAATTATGTTGGAGTCTCCTAATTCATACAACTCGTCATAATACAATTCCCTCATAAATATATGAAAATTGGCAACTTTCATTGAAACTTTTTGAATGATGTCATACATTTCTTAGGATTGGCTAACTTTTATATCATTAATCATTGTCATTATGTATCCACATATTTTCTTCATTCATTGTTCCATAGGTGTTTCTATGAAATTTTTTGAGGCTATTGATACAGTAGGACTCAATGGAGGAGGATTGTTAATTGAGTCTTAAGTATAAGAAATTTGTATGATCAAATTTTCTTCATGACAATGTAAATCCATTTTCTACAGAAACAATAATATAAATAAGAGTCCCTATAAGCAGAGATTAAATATATATTCATAAAAAATGGTAAAATGAGAATTTATTGAGTCTTAAGTATAAGAAATTTGTGTGATCAGATTTTCTTCATGACGATGCAAATCCATTTTCTACAAAAACAATAATATAAATAAGAGCCCCTATACAAAGAAATTAAATATATACTCATAAAAAAATGGCAAAATGAGAATTAATATCTAAATAAGATTTTTTTATTCTACAATAATGATAGAATTGATAAATAATTACACCGAAGGTGTACCTATATGAAATGAAAGAACTATTTTTATAAATCAATGATTGAGAATTAAAAGATAGGGTGCAAGACGATTGTTCAAATCTGATCCGTCCATTATTTTTGTCCTTTTTTCTTATTACTCGGGTAGATGGTCCGTAGGTTATTGAGAGAGTAGGAATTTTAATTTTATAGGATTTTGATTTCATGTTAGCATAATTTCCAAACAATTGGCTAACCAAACATTAGCAATGTTCATGAAACATAACTTGTCCAAGATTTTGGCCTCCAAAATGCTACATTGCAGCGCCATCATTTTCTTTTACCTAGATTGATCTTTCATTCTCTTTGTCTCCTCACAAGGATTCAACATGATTTTAAAACACCCCTCCTTCCTAGCTTATGATGATGGCAACGTCTATACAACCAACTAAAATGTAGTATGTTACCAAGGGGACACTTAGTCATTTTTTCCATTCGGCTTTATATTTTTAACGTTTTAGTTGGCTATTTAGCCAATACCTATGATGATGGTATTCATGTTGCCATCATATAGTCTTGTCGGTCAATGCATCCCAATATTGTTTTGTTTATAAAAATCTTCACATGCCAAGTATTTCTTCACTAACTAATAAAAATCATATTTGATTTTCAAGCTTGTGAGGTGCCTCTGAATTCCCAGAAGTACCTAACTAATATCTTTCTAGAAGAAAAGTCATCTTATATCCCTTATCTTAGTAATTCATTCCTATTTTTGTTTGTAGTCATTTTGGTATGAACAAACTACAATTCAAATAACTTATAAACTATTAATTTTCATTGCATCTTCTTAAACACATCATTCCATCTTCAATACTTAAAAGCTCCATTTATTATTATAACGGAAGTCTATAGAAAAAATTTTAATCTTTTATTTTAATTTTTTATTACTTTTAGGAAAATTTAAAATGTAATTTTACAATAATTTTTAACTATTGAGAAAAAATGTAGCTTCTCTCAAGTGGCTGCGGAGGAGAATCGTGTGCCTTCTATTGATGCTAACGTGAGGCAAGTTTTTGGTACGGATTTTGGAATGGTTGAAACTGGTGGTTCTGATACGATTGTGTCTTAGAATGATTTTGATAGGGCTCCTACTATTGAGAGTGCTACGGGTGTTGTCCATGTGGTTGTCAACCCTGTGTCTCAGGTGGCAGCTTGTTCTTTTGACAAGGCTACAAAGGCTATCTCCTTGAAAGTTGTTGGCCCCATCCCTTTCGTGGATGATGGCCCTATCTCTGGTTCTGCTTGGTGTGCCCCCATTGTTGATTCCTCTAAGCTGGAATATTTGTCTTCACAGAGTGCACCAACTATGGTGGATGAGGGCTAGATTACGGCAAAAGGAAAAAATCTAAGAGGTCTTCACCCTGTTTTGACATGACCCTTCGATCCCACAAGAAAGGGGGTAAAAGGAAATTCATAATCTTTCCATGTCGCATGTTGATCTTTTCACGTTGTATTTGTTCAAGGTTGGGGGAACTTGCTATTAAAACTATCTTGTTGGTCTTGGTCTGTCTCTTTTTGTGTGCTCTCTTTGAATATCTTTCGTGACCTTTTTGTAATGAGTTTCGGTGGCCCATCAAAACTTATTTTTCACTTAATAAAAAACTATTGAGAAAAAAATTAATAAGTTTAATATTATATTTTATATTAAGGTGGGAGTTATTCTGTAAGTATAGGTTTAATTTATTAATTTAATTTTTTTTCATATTTATTCGTTTATGTTTATAGTGCAATTTCTTATTTGATCTCTATTTATATATGTTCTAAATATTTTATCTTTTCAGTAAACCAAGTCTTGTTTCTTCAATCCAATCTATATGGAGTTTGGGTATAATACTATATTTCTATCTATTTATAGGTAAAATTATAATTATTGATCAATCATAATATTTCTTTAATAAATTTATGGAGTATTTTGCATCAATTATAGGTTCACAGACACCCACGTCTTACGGCGAAGTGTGCTTCTACTAGAATTTCATGGGTTTGAATTGAAGTAAGACCAAAGCATTCAACAACTATTGTGGTATTTCAATATGAAAAAAAACTTAGTTTTCACGCAAATATTACGTCATAAAAGGCCTTCACTATTACAAAATGATGACTTTACCCAACGTCTTGTTAGGAATGAGGAAGATGTCATTATGATCTTCACAATACAAGAAGACTACAATCTCATCATCACCATCACAATTTGTATCCAATCTCTTCTTACCATCACATAAGTACCTATGCAACATGAATATCTCTAACTAATTATAGATCTTTACAAGTTCCTGAAGGAGAGGAAAAAGAAGAAAACATTTGCATGCAAGGAAACCACAACATATAAAAGCATACAAACAACAATCCTATCATAACATTAAAGCAATTGAGAAAGAATGCATAAAATGAAAGTAAATAAACTCAAAAGCACTCCCTCAATTGGACTCCAATGTCCTTTCTTGCTTCTCAAAATGATTTGATATAGCTCCCATGATGATTTTGCACTTATCCATGAAATAAAATTGGCATGCTAACGAGAAGATTTGGAAGATTGTGGTTCTCCCAAAAATGATGAGAAATGAGAGTCTAATTTATAGATTTTTAGAACTCAAATCGACGGATGAGATTAAAATCCAATCGATGGCTAGGATTAAATGAGAGGACAAGTTAAGTGATAAAAAATTGGAAATTTCATTTTCAAGTGAATGAGGAAATAGAAATATGAGAGAGTTAAGTGAAAATAAATATTAGAAATATTTATTCTCAACAATAAAATGGCATTTGCAAGTGGAGGACAAAATAGAAATATGATAGAGTTAAGTGAAAATAAATATTGGAAATGTTTATTTTCAACAACAAATGCCATTTGTGAGTGAAGGAAAGGATGAGTGATGAACAAGTTAAGTGTAGGAGAAAATGGAAGGAGGAAAGAGTTAAGTGGAAAAGGAAATTAGTAAGTGGGAGTTAGAAGTGGAGAGAAAACGGGAAGGTGGAAGAGTTACAAGTGGAGACAAATTAGCATGAAAAAGAGATAAGTGGAGCTAGAAATGAGAGTGAAATTTAGTAATTCCCTCATCATTGGAAAATTAGACAATTAAATATATTTAATTATGGGAAAAGGGAAAAATGAGTAAATAAATAATATATTTATTTACCAAAGGAATGACATTAGGATAAGAGGGCGAAATAAATAAATATTTTCCCCTAGAACCAAGATTAAATAATTGATAAAATTATTTAATCGAATATAAATTGATAGGACATGATGAAATCAAAGGATGAAAATTAGAAATTAATTAAATAATTATCATTATTTAATTAATAGAAGAATGATACAATATTGGCGATCAAACATGCAATATAGAAGACATGTTAAAAAAAGGGGCCATAGGTGTGAACCATTTTTGGGTGTCTACATTTTTCCCCTCTTTGATACAATGCGATTGTGAGAGTTGTGTCAAAGAAAACATTAAAAATCATGCCCCAGTGGATCGAAAGAATGGAGGTAAGATGCCCCCTCAAATTGGTCAGAAATTGACAGGAGGACAATTTTTTGAAAAAAAATAGATTGCTAGGATTGACAGAAGAAATGTTAGCAAAAAGTAGGAATTAGACGAAAAAGAAGAATAATTAGTAGTGATGAAACATTGCTTTCATAAGTGCATTATTGTCATGAGAGCTTAATTTAATATGGAAAAATGGATGCGTCACACCATGACATGGAAAGTTAGGGCGATAATGCAATCCCTTTGCGTTAAAATAAACACATAACAAACAAGGAATGTTTCCATACATCTTGGAGCATATGACATATGTGCCCCAGAACTTTATGAAAGACACCCCGCAAACAGAAGAAAAAAACAAAATAAAGGACCATGAACCATCTCGGGCACTCTCATTACTCAGTGATATCCTGGAGCAGCATAGGAACATGATCGAAGATAAATCAATAAAAGATAAGACTCACTGAACCAAGCAAGTCAACAATCATTTTGATCTTGTTGTCAAAATTTGATAGCTTGTTTGATGATGATGATGATGATGATGTCTAGTTTCAGGAATGAAGTACCTCATCTAAGAAAGATACCGTCTGGTTTTGAGTATACCACACCCTGTATAAGACAAATGAAGAATTTCATAAAGGAAAAATTGATGGTTGATTGATTGATAGGACAAGTTTAATTGGACTGATTGATGATGTGAAGGGATAGTTTGTTTTTTAATGCATTATTTTGTTAAATGCAATTTTTAACAGTCGTCAGATTGCGTCTTCTCAGATGTTTTTCTTGTTGCAAGGGACAATTTCTCAAAAACAACAAGAAAAATGATTATGTACATGATGAGGAAATCAAACGAGTGTCATAAAATGACATTTATTACTTTGGATTTTCGATGATTTTCCGATTTATAAGATTTTTGAAATATTCAAAAAAGAAATTGTGCTTTTTATAGGACATTTTACAATTTTTAGGTTTTTTTCAAGACATTTTATGATTTTTAGAGATTTCTTCAGCATCATATTTGATTTTTTTGAATTTTTTCACTATCATATTTGATTTTTTTAGGATTTTTTTTTAGGACATTAATATTTACATGAGCAAGATCCATTGAATTTCCCCTAGTGTCTAGCAAGGCAAGGAAATTATGGAAAGGTAAGTGTATTGGTAGATGAATGAAGGCCAAGGGTCACTTGAATTGGATACGTTTAGGTTGCCAAGTACTATCCAAGAAATGGGATAACATGTTTTTGCCAAGCTGAGGGATTGGATGTGAGAATGATAGGTTAATGAAATGGTGCACTAGATGGCATGTGAGGAATGGACATGTCAAGAGGTTTTTTGGAAAACATGTTTTCATTTAATGTCCTTATTTTATGTCAAGACCAAGAAAGGGATTTGGTTAGGAAAATGACAGGATATGAATAGGACAATGATAGGATATGGATAGGATGAGAAAGATAAATAAGGGATAAGGGATATGAATGAAATGTTAGGATAGGATAGGAAATATGGACCAAAGGGATCTAGACAATGTAAAGCAGATAGGATATGTAATGCTTCTAGGAAGATCTGTAACCTTGCCAAGATCAAAGTTGGGAAAAAGGGAATAGGATAAGGGATATGAAAGGCATAGGATAATGGAATAAATTATGGGGATAATGGAGGATAATGACAAGAGTATGATATGATAGGAAAATATGGATGAAATCTGCCCCCAAGTATGGTATGAAAGAAGTTCATAAAAGTACACATGACGCTTGTTTGTCAGGTTTTCATCATGGTACTTTCCCAAAGTGCCTGGATGAAATTATTTCTCTTTATTATTATTTTTGTGTTACCAAGACGCTTGTTCGACAGGTTTTCATCAAGGCAAATTTTTATTTTCTTTTTCTTTTTTTTTACAATCTTTTCATTTTTGAATTTTATGCTCTTTTTTGAATTTTTGACATATTAGGAAGAAATTGGATGCATGACATGACATGGACGAAGGACTCAAGAATCTTTATTATGTGAAAGCTTCTTTTGAAAGATATACAATAATGGACCATGATACTATGCGCAAATACATTGGTAGGGTAAGGACAAAGAGATATAAAATGAATGAGTGGATAAGGATGGATAAGGATTATGAAAAGGATTGGATAGGCTGAAGGAAAGGATGGGAAATAGGTGTTGGATAGTGGAGGGAATGAAGGAGAAATATATTTTGA
Organism: Thuja plicata; assembly: GCA_018584345.1. NCBI lineage: Eukaryota > Viridiplantae > Streptophyta > Pinopsida > Cupressales > Cupressaceae > Thuja > Thuja plicata. Next base: position 225,259 of record MU226051.1, on the reverse strand, counting down.
GTGGATGAAAATGGATGCAAGAACAACATTGGCACACACCTTGAGAGGTGATGGAGTGATGGAAGAAAATAAGATTTTGGATTTGGTGAAGGAATGGATATGGATTTTGGGACACGAGGACCCAAAATAGATTTGGAAGATGGAAGACATTTAGATGGAGGGATAGAAATTTTGGATGCGATATTTGATTTTTCTTGGGGACTCTGTGCTTCAAGAAGCTTCTTAGGAATCCACATGGTTTTTGATTTTTCATTCTTTTGTGGGTCCTTGGAATGCATTTCTTGCACAAGGGATTTAGGATCCCATATTACTTTTGATTTTTCTTTTTTCTCAATGGGACTTTGCGGACTTTTTTATATTTATTTTTCTTTTAGGATCATATCTTTCCTTTTTTGTACATGTTGATTAGATTGGACATGTTGATCCTTGACTGCATGTGGATTTCTTGAGTTGTAGATTTCATGCTTGGCATCAAAATTGCTTGGAAATTTAATGGATTTGATGGATGGATATGAATTGTATGGAGGCCTTTTGGATGAGTGGAAGGTTATCCAAGATGTGTGCCTTTGTTGACTTGCATTTTGGAAAGGATATGTGGGTTGTGAGATAGTACAGGGAGGAATATATGGACCTAGGATGGGTGGAAGGGATGAAGGGGGAGGTATACATTTGGATTTGGATTTGGAAGGGATACCAACGCCTTGAGATTGAGCTCTTTTATTAAGACCATGGTCATCAAAATTGTCTTTGACATTATGGGGTTCTAAAATACCTTTGCATTGAGGTCTAACCCTTTAAGTTGATAATGCTTTTGACCAATAGGACACTTGCTATCAGATGCGAGTCCATTATTAAGTGGATAGGATATGGAAGGACTAATAGAATCATGAAGTGAACCAAACTGGATGGAGGAAGAGGAAGAATCCGTTTGAGATGTATGGGGTTCATGAAAAACTTGCATAACAGTATTTGAACCATGAGGGGAATTAGGAGGAACAATGGGATCCTATGATAAAAGCAATGATAGGATCATTGGGAAAGATAGGATCTTGTTCAAGATATGGAGGATTAGGACACAAAGATAGAGGGATGGGGGGATATTTTGGCAGATCTAGAGAGGTAATTGGATCTTTTTTTAGACATGGACATGAAGGGATACTTTGATCTTGACTTGGAATGGGATCATAGGACTCCATATGAAAAGTCATTTTCTCTTGAATTTGGATAGAATCATTAGGAAGAATAGAAGGGAGGTCATGATCTTGCTTGGGAAGTGGAAGGTCAATGGGACTTGGAAGGATAATTTGGTCTTGATATGGAAGGGGATCATATTGGATGGGATTATCATAAGGCTCAAGATAAATGGGATTTTGGTCAAAAATGGGAGGGGATTCTTTATTATTGGGACCTTGGCCTTGATTTTTTTAGGACATGTTTCTTTCTGCTTTAGATAATCCTCTTGACGTGGGGAATCAATTTGAATATGCATGGGGGATTTTGGAAAAGGATCAATGTTTGGAAATGAAGGAGATGGACTTTGAATGGGACTCTCTTGAATATGATTTATTGAAAATGGAGGACATGGTGAAAATGTCTCAAGAATTTGTGAATTATGTAAAGGACATGGATTAGCTTGAATTTATTCTATGTATATCCCTTGGGAGGTTTCATCATTGGCTATGAGACTTGCTGGAGATGGAGGAAATAGCTCTTGTAAGGCTTGTGGAGATGATGGAATGGAGGGAAACATGGATGTTTCTTGAAGGTCAGTGTCTTGAGGGGAAATAGGCGTGTCATACATGTGATTGCTTTGAAATGGGCCATTGCTAGACTTGGGTGGATTATTTTTATTTTCTTGTTCTTCATCCATATGGAAATTTTTTTGAAACAAACTCCTTAAAGATTTTGATTGGGGTTTTTGTTGCTTGGGTGATCTTGATTGACTTGTTTGCATTATTGGCATAAATGGTTGTGAAATTTCTTGGGGATCATTTGATTGCATTGGGAAAAATATTGGTTCATAATTTGGTGGCGGCCCCAGTTGAATTATGCAACGCTGTGGTTGGAAGATTTGATTTGATTGGTTTGGGACTTGAGATCTTGTCAGAATTGGCACGATGTCTAAATGCACCTAAGTATCAAAGGATATATGCTAAATTCACATGTTTTTGGATTTTGAAATGATATGCAACCTAGGATATGAAAAGGCTTGTGCAACTGTGTTTTTGGGATTTTTGACTTTGAATAATCTTTGGAAAATGCAAACCTAAGAGTATAGCCTTAGGAAATTGAATAAGGACATTGACTTAAAAGGGATCAAAGGGACAATTGGATAAAAAAGGTACTAAGTCGAATTCACCATGACAAAGATGAAATTTGACCAAATGATAAAGGGATGGATAGAGGGTGATGACATGTAACAGATTGAATGTTTGAAGATGTTAAGTTGATGGACATGCAAGGCATTAAATCAGTTAATGTATTATATTTTCATTGATGTCAACTTGGTATAATCTGTATGGTCATTGAAATACAGCCAAAGACTTCAAAGAACCAATGAATCAAGACTATGCTATCAGTAATGCATACAAGTCAAGTATTCACTAAGTGACTACATACACCAATGGAGTGCACATTGACGGTCAAAGTAAAAGAGCAGAGTCACAGTGTTACCCGACGGGCTAATGCACAACATTACCAATGAGCAAAGTTATAGTGTTTCCCGATGAGAAAAGCACAAAGTAACCCGACGGATAAAATTCCAATGTTGCTTGAAGGAAAAGACAAGGACAGAGATCCCAATGATAAATGAAGTCACACTAATGGAACAGTCAGTTATCACCAATGACTAACTGAAGTATTGACTGACAGAACAGAGAGTTTAGAAAATGACAAAATGCTTAGCAGTCAAGAAGCTAAAGATAGAATTAACGGATACTTATCATTATTTTAATCATCCAGATAAAGCTAGAGATGAGTAATTGATTTAAAGCTAATTTGTCCAGTTGCCAAGAAGATCTCTTTGAGATAAAGTTGGAGTTTTCTTTAAATCTATTGGCGAGAATTGTGGAACACGCCAAGAATCAAGAAAGCCAAGAAAAGGGGAAATCATGTCTATATAGAGACAAACCCAATTCATTATGAATTGGTGTGTGTGGGGTGAATGAGAGAGTAGAGGAAAGATGCTAAATAAAATCTTAAGGAGAAGAAAGTCTTCTTTCAGTCCTGATCAACAAGCTGAGGAAAGAGCTAGATTCTGCAGACACCGATGAACAGTGAGACAACATCACAGAGCAGAACAGTGTGGAGCAAAGGTATAAGTGATTATATTGATTGAAGAGGTAATGGAATTACAATAGATCTAAATATATGAAATTGAGTTGTATGTATGAATAGATCATTAGTGTTTAAGTTTAACCATTCAAGCATAAATCCTCTTAACTGAGCAGGACTTAAAAGTATTTTACAATTGAGATACAACCCAAGGAGTATCAAAAATTTTGATCATAAAAGTAGCATTGGATATGCCCGATACCTATTGACAGGCCAAGTGAGTGTTTGATCAAGGATGGTAGCTTTAGATGTCAGATACTAGGTGACAAACTATTTTTAAATCCTCTAACAAGGTCACACCTAACAGTGTGTTTGTAACCTTTAATAGGGTTGGCTCTTAATAGGGCTCACTTTAGAAGAGTGAAAATTTGGGGTACCGGTCCCAGTGGTTTTTTCCCTTAACAGGGTTTCCACATTAAAAATCCATGTGTTATGTGTTTATGTTTTATTACTATACTATTTTACATTTCACATATGCAATTCTGGATTGATCAATATACTCTGCATATTTACTTTGTTTCGGTAAATAGTTAACTGCTTATTGGTAACCATATAGAAGAGAGATTTATAAATCCATCCGACAAGTAGAAAATTGTTTAAAGTATTTAAATTCACTCATCTTGTAGGACAGAAGATAACTAGAGACATAATCTGTGGTTATAAGTTTTAAGGGCTGATTTAAGGATTAATTTTTGAGGCCACTAATTCACCCCCACCCCCCTCTCAGTTATTACTAACAATTGATATCGGAGCTTGTGTTCTTAGAAGGAAGGTTTCAAGACCTAAGCTAAAGATCACAAGATGAACATACGAGATGTGCCCAAGTTAAACAAAGATAATTTTTCTTCATGGAAGAGAAGAATAAGACTCCACTTATCAGGTTTTGGTAATGATGTTACTCAATACTTAGATGTTGAATATGTTTTTCCCACAGGAGCATTAACAGTTGAACAATTGAGAGAGAAGCATGAGCACAATTGCATGATGATAGAGCTTGCTTCCTCACTCTCCGATACTAAATTTGAAGATGTCAAAACCTGCAAGACTGCAAAGTAGATGTGGGACAAATTGATGCTTGTACATGGTGGTGACAAAAATGTTTTGAGAGTCAAGGAAGAAAGTCTTAGAGGAAATTTTGATGATCTCAAAATTAAAGAAGGTGAAAACATCACACAGTATAGCACAAGAACCAAAGAGGTATTCAATGCTATTTGAGGAGTTGGAGGTGTACTAGAAGAAGATATAACTTGGTAAGTAAAATTCTAAGAACCTTACTGCCTACTTATTCTATTAGAGTATCTGCCATTCAAGAAATGAGAGCAGAAGAAAATAGAAATGTTACTCTAGACAGTTTGATTGGAAGACTAATTTCATTTGAGATGAACAATTTTGATAATAATGTCTTACCAAACATAGAGTCTGCATTCAAAACTTCTATGAGAATAAGTAAATCAAGTCATAAACACACTATGAGAAAAGATAGTGACAGTGAAAGTGAAGAAGAAGATCTTGATGAAATTGGACACTTTGCTGCAAGATGCAAAAGAAAAGACGATAGAAGTAATGGCAGGTCATTTGAAAAGAATTCTGATAGAGGTGATTATAGAAGCTACCAAAAATCAAAAAGAAGAGATACCCGAGACTACAAGGAAAAAGGAAAGAAGGCCAGTTACCTAGAAAAATTCAAAGATGATGACACTGACACCAAATCTGAGGAAGACATCAAGATGGTGTTTGTGGCAGTAAAAGATGATTCATATGATGATGAAGAAAGGTATGTAGAAACTTCACTCATATCTAAAGTTAGTAAAAATGATGTCTGGATCATAGATAGTGGTTGCACTCACCATATGATCAGTGATAAGCAAAAGTTTGAGAATTTTGAATACTATAAAGGTGGTTCAGTAAGAATGGGTAATGACACACCTTGTCCAGTTGAAGGTAGAGGAACCATAATGTTGAATAACCAGATAAAATTTGAAAATGCTTATTGGGTAAATGGATTGAATTATAATCTATTGAGTGTTTATAAGCTAAATAATTCAGGTCACAGAGTAGCATTTAAAAATAAGAAGGCAAAGATCTTCAATAAATCAGGAAATCTGATTGGTACCCGTGAGCAAACAAAAGGTAACTTATTCTATCTAAATGATACTGACACCACTTGTTTGATTGCTACAAATCAAGACATATAGTTGTGGCACAAAATATTGTGTCATGTGAACTTTGAAAACATGATAAAGATTAGCAAAAAGATAAATGTCAAAGGATTACCGACGATGACCAAGCCTGACAACATCATGTGTAAGAATTGTCAAAAAGGTAAGATGAAAAAGTCTAGTTTTAAAAGAAAAACCCATACATCTGATGCAATTCTAGAATTAGTCCATGTTGATTTATGTGGACCTATGAGAACAAAGAGTTACTATGGAGATAGATATTTTATTATCTTTGTTGATGATTACTCTAGAATGATGACAGTCACGTTTCTATAAGATAAATCAGAAGCATTTAAGATGTTTACATGGTATAAGGAAATGGTTGAGAAACAAAGTGGTAAAGATTTGAAATTCTTAAGGTCAGATAGAGGAGGGGAATTTATTTTAGATGAATTCACTAACTTTTGTAATGAGCATGGAATCAAAAGACAGGTCTCTGCACCGAGAACACCACAGCAAAATGGAATTGCTAAAAGAAGGAACAAATCCATAGTTGATTATGCAAGGACACTGATGATAGAGAAATGGATCACCCAAATCTTCTGGAGAGAAGTTGTCAGTACTGCTGTTTACACATTGAACAGAGTACAATTGAAGAAAGATACCAAAACGACACCTTATGAGCTTTGGTATGGATATACACCCAATGTAAGTTATTTCAAAAATTTTGGCAGTAAACGTTCTATCTTAAAAGATGATAAAAATGGAAAACTTGACTCCAAGAGTGATGAAGGAATATTTCTAGGGTATTCTACCAAGAGCAAAGCTTATAAATGTCTAAACAAAGCCTCCAACAAAATTGTTGAAAGTGCAAATGTAAAGATAGATGAATTTGCAGAGAAGAATGAAAATGAAATCACTAAAGAATTAGAGGACTACAATATTTTGCTTACAATGAGGAACCTGACACTCTACCTGACCAACAATGTAGAGCTCCCGAGCAACAGATCATTGCACCCAAGCATCAGACACAAATACCGACGATCAAACTATTGCTCAAGATGATACACAAAGTGATGGAGAAAATAATGAAGAACAAAATGATGATCAAGCTGATAGACAAAGAACTAAACCTGTACTTGCATGATATGTTAGAAGGAACCATCCACAAAACTAGATCATAGGAGATAAAAAGGTTGGTATGAGAACCAGAAGTAAGTCTCTAAATACAAGATGTCTTATTTGTGATTATGAGCCCAAATCTGTCAATGCTACACTAGATAATGATGAATGGATAAGCTCTATGAATGAAGAGATTGAGAAGATAGAGAAAAACAAGACATGGACACTTGTACCAAGACCAGATGACAAGAATGTCATCAGTACAAAATGGATATTCAGGAATAAACTGAATGAGAATGGAGAAGTCACCAGAAATAAAGCAATACTAGTATTCAAGGGGTATGCACAAGAAGAAGGGATTGACTATGGAGAGACCTTTGCACCTATTTATAGGCTAGAAGGAGTGAGAATCTTACTTTCTTATGCTGCATATAAAGGCTTTAAGGTATACCAAATGGATGTCAAGTTTGCATTCCTAAATGGAATACTTGAGGAAGAGGTATACATTGAGCAACCAGAAGGGTTTGTTGATCCAGACAAGAGGAACATGATATGTAGGCTACACAAAGCCTTGTATGGATTGAAACAAGCACCCTGAGCCTAGTATGAAAGACTTCATTCCTATCTTATAAGTATTGGATTTGTAAGGACTAGTGAAAACAATAATCTTTATTTGAAGGAAGATACTGATGCTAACATTTTGATTGCTGAGATATTTGCTGATGACATCATATTTGGAGGCAATGATATGCTATGCAAATAATTTGAAAATGAAATGAGCAAATATTTTGAGATGTCTATGTTTGGAGAGATCAAAATGATCCTAAGATATCTGAAGAATACTAAGGAATATGGCTTATGTTATAGAAGAGAAGGAAAATTTGAACTTAAGGTCTTTACCAACATTGATTGGGCTGGAAATATTGATGACCGGAAGAGCACAATAGGATGAGCATTCTTTATGGGTGATAGACTTGTCACATGGATTAGCAAGAAGCAAGGATGTATCTCTCAATCTACTGCAGAGGCAGAGTATGTTGTTGTTGCTGTAAATTGCTCAAATATTGCATGAATCAAACAGTTACTGGAAGGTATGCATATGAAAATTCTTGAACCAATAATTATCTATTGTGATAGTACAAGTGCAATGAACATTTCCAAGAATCTAGTCATGCATTCTAAAATAAAGCATATTGCCATCAAGTATCATTATTTAAGAGAACAAGTTCAGGAAAAGGAGTTGATACTTGAGTATGTGCAATCAAAGGAACAATTGGCCGATATCTTCACCAAGCCACTTCCCAAGGATGAATTTGAGTACTTGAGAAAGAGACTAGGGGTCAGAACCTTGTCTACTGGTCGGTAAAATGACTAAAAGGCTGCATCAGCCTGCATATTATCAGAATATCATTCATGTTGATGCAAGCAAAGAGATGGACTTCAATGATACATCTATACACAACAAGGTATTTATCTAATCCGAGCACCAGATTTATTACCATTGGAGTGGGAAATTCAAGGAATATATTATGGATAGAAAGGATCCACTTGACACTACTGTCAAATATTTGTTTGAAAAGATGTTTGTTTGGCATTGCTATCAATGGGAGAGAGATATATCATTATCATACAGAGATTATATCCATTATCAACTCAGGGAAAGATCATATACATCAAAGTATCCAAAGGGAGAAATGTAACAAGAAAGGGAGAGTAAACACAAAGGAAGAGAATTGCTGACAAGAGACATCACAAGAAAGGAGAACAGTCAAAGGGAGAGAGTTTGACACAGAAGAAGAACACATCACATAAGAGAAAGAAAGATTCTACATCTATCCAAGTGAATGGATTGAAGATAGATAGAACACTGCAAGAATCAAATCAAAGCTATTTGAGCTTACCGAAAGTCAGACATTTGTAATAGTTACATTAGGAAAGCTTGATGAAACTGTATATTTCATATTGTATTAGTGATAGTATAGTATGATAATGTAGTATGTTTCCATCAATGCCAAAGGGAGAGATTGATGACATGTAACTGATTGAATGTTTGAAGATGTTAAGTTGATGGACATGCAAGGCATTAAATCAGTTAATGTATTATACTTTCATTGATGTCAAATTGATATAATTTGTATGGTCATTGAAATACTGCCAAAGACTTCAAAGAACTAATGAATCAAGGCTATGCTATCAGTAATTCCTACAAGTCAATTATTCACTAAGTGACTGCATACACTGATGGAGTGCACACTAACGGTTAGAGTAAAAGAGCAGAGTCATAGTGTTACCCGACAAGATAATGCACAACATTACCAATGAGAAGAGTTACATTATTGCCTGATGAGAAAAGCATAGAGTAACCTGACGAAGAAAATTTTAGTGTTGCCCGAAGGAAAAGACAAGGATGGAGATCCTGATGACAACTGAAGTCACACTGATAGAACAATCAGTTATCACCAATGACTAAATAAAGTATTGACCGACAGAATAGAGAGTTCATAAAATGACAAAATTCTTAGTTGTCATAAAGCTAAAGATAGAATTAATAGATACTTATCATTGTTTAAATCATCCAGATAAAGCTAGAGATAAGTAATTTATTTAAAGCTGATTTGTCCAGTTGGCAAGAAGATCTCTTTGAGATAAAGCTGGAGTTTTCTTTAAATCTATTGGCGAGAATTGTGGAACACGCTAAGAATCAAGAAAGCCAAGAAAAGGGGAAATCATGTCTATATAGAGACAAACCCAATTCATTACAAATTGGTGTGTAAGGGGTGAACGAGAGAATAGAGGAAAGATGCTAAAGAAAATTTGAAGGAGAAGAAAGTCTTCTTTCAGTCCTAATCAACAAGCTGGGGAAAGAGATAGATTCTGCAGACACCGCAAACAGTGAGACGACATCACAAAGCAGATGAGTGTGGAGAAAAGTTATAAGTGATTATATTGATCAGAGAGGTAATGGACTTACAATAGATCTGAATATCTACAATTGAGTTGTATGCATGAACAGATCATTAGTGTTTAATTTTAACCATTGAAGCATAAAGCCTCTTAACCGAGCATCTTTTACAATTGAGATACATCCCAAGGAGTATCATAAAGTTTGATCATAAAAGTAGCATTGGATATTCCCGATACCTATTGACAGGCCAAGTGAGTGTTTGATCAAGGATGGTAGCATTAGATGCCAAATACTAGGTGACAAAAATTTTTTAAATCCTCTATAAAGGTCACACCTAACAATGTGTTTGTAACCTTTAATAGGGTTGGCTCTTAACATGCCTCACTTTAGAAGAGTGAAAATTTTGGGTACCGGTCCCAGTGATTTTTTTCCCTTAAGAGGGTTTCCACGTTAAAAATCCATGTGTTATGTGTTTATGTTTTATTACTATATTTTTTTACATTTCACATATGCAATTCTGGATTGATCGGTATACTATGCATATTTATTGTGTTTCGGTAAATAGTTAACTGCTTATCGGTAATCATACAGAAGAGAGATTTATAAAGCAATCCGACAAGTAGAAAAATGATTAAAGTATTTAAAGGAACTCATCTTGTAGGACAGAAGATAACTAGAGACATACTATGTGGTTATAAGTTTTAAGGATTAATTTTTGAGGCCACTGATGTACCCTCNCCCCCCCCCCCCCCCCCCCCCCCCCCCGCCCCCCCCTCAGTTATTACTAACAGAGGGATATAAGGACCATTTCAAGATCCTATTTTCAATAACATAAGGAAAGACTCTAAGATTTGGATTTTTTGTTGGGTTTTGTAAAGTTTTTAAAAGGGTCTAAGATGAGCTCTTTTATGCAAAAGGGACTATGATGTGGAATGTGCAAGAGGGACTATAATGAGGACTAGATGCAAGAGGCTTTTGAAATGAAAATGCAAAGGGACTAATGCAGTGTATGCAAGGGGGCTGTGACATGAATATGCAGAATGAAGACTACTAAGCATGCCAAAAGGTTCCAAAGTGAAAGTTTTGAGATTCCATATGTTTACCGAAAAATGTTAGACAAGGTGTTTGTAACCGATTTGACATGTTTTAGGAATGATCTGGAAAAGTGTTTTTAAGAAGAGTGTTTTTAAGATTTTCCTTTTTAAATTTTTTGAACACTCACACAAGACACATCATGGATAATGGTTGTTGTAAAAATAATAAACACACCACAACCTAGGTAAGCCAGGACAATATCTGCTAAATTCCCACTTGAACAAAGTTTAGTCGTGCCTACTCAAAGAGGACAACTAAGAAGCTTGGAGGCACGGGATCCTCCTTATAGTGCACTCACTTCTCAAGCACACCAAGATTTGAATCCCAAGGGTAATCACTTCCCAAGGAACCACTATCTCTACTAAGAGTCACAAAAATGTGGGATGTCTTATTCGATCTTGTACCCTTTGTGCCAATAAATAGAAGGATTTGGTCACTATAACAAGGTTTTTAGTTAGGGCATTCATTCAGGTGGTTATACTTATGACAAATTAGCCCCGTTATGGAGGCATCCAGCCTATAGAAGTTACGTTTTGTAGATTTTTACGCACCACAAGGGTATTGAGGGAGATCTTCTTCCTGGTATAACATAATCAACACATGTTCAATGTGACAATAATCACATTGACATTTCTTATATATCAGTTCAGAAGTGCTTGGCTTTAGCCTGTTACCAGTTGGGAAATCCCTCTCATGGCTCTATTAAAGCTCTCGAGAGGTAGCCACACTAAAATATTTGTATGAATTTCTTTTACACCCCAGATCTACGAAGGTGAGGAGAGAGGATACGTTCATACAATTCTTTGGGATTACAATCTAAAAGACACTTCAAACACATAAGAAAAGATTGTTCATTTTCCAATTAGAAAGGAAATATGATCAAAATTGTACAATTTGTTGTTCTTTTCCTTCCTAATTAAAACTAGATGAAAATTGTTGTTCATTAACCCATCAAGAAAGGAAATATGATGAAAATAGGATAATTTGTTGTTCTTTCCCTTCCTAATTAAAAATATGTAAATATTGTAGGGTTAATTTATCCACCTATTTATCTCTCTAGATGAAAATCGTTGTTCATTTAGCCCACTAATTAGTCTATGTGAAATTTGTTGTTCATTTTAAAGACCAATTTAAAATTCAAATTTTTTGCATGTTTAAAACAAAAACTTTTGCATGTATCACAAGTTAGACTCCCAAGTGCATAGATATTGTTTCTCTACCTGCAAAACACATCAAAAAACAACAAAGAAAAATTAGAATTGCATGTTCACATTGGGTTCACCAAATGTAAGGCCAGAAATAGGCACAAAATGCATATATAGAGGAGCCACAAAACCCTAAACAATATGCAAACCTATCTAATCTAACATTAAATCCATTGAAACGGGAATTCAAAACATATGCAAATAACACATAAAACCCCCTTCAAATGATGCTCCAATGTTCTCCTTTCTTCTCCATTGAGTTGATTAATGTTTCTCTTTGCTAGTGACATAATTGCACAAATATTTGAAAGACAAAGTGATATCAAGAGTGCTAGGAGATAGTAGTTAACTTCATTAAGACAAAAAGATCTCAATTTATAGAGAATGAAGATCAATTTGTAAAATTAGTAAAAGAATGCACAAATTAGAAGATTTTCATAATTATGACAAATTGAGTGCACAAATTAGTATACATAAATCAAAGCATAATAGAAGGAAAAGGTGGAAGAAGGATGGAGGCAAATTAAGAGGAAATTAGAAGCACAATTAGGGGAAAATGAATCTGAAAAGGTGGAAGAGCTCATGGAGATAATTAATAGGATATAAAGCACAATTAAAGGAGATAATGTAAGAGTTCAATTTTTGAATTTAAAAACTCATTATTCCCTCAAATTAGGAATTTAGGAATTAGGAAAATCCTATAATTCAAAAAGATGACAAATTAATTAATTTAGGGAGACATTAGGGAAAAGGGAGTAAATAAAGTCAATTTATTTATTCAAATAGGACAAAGGGATAAAACATGGGTTATTCATCTCAAGAGGACAAATTAGTGGATTATTGGCCAGATCGGAGGTGTTAATGCGCAATTGGATTGATTTTGATGACATTGATAAGGATGTGATAGTTCTGAGGCATTGATGAACTTTGACAATGCCCTCAAATAATGATGTATGAAAATTATTAAATAGAATCAATGAACTTTGATGATGCAAGAGGATTGATAAAGCATAAGGAGACATCGATGAACTTGGACAATTCTCCCAAAATAATGATGATCTACAATAGAATTGATGAACTTGTACAATACTATTGAATTGATGATGATAGGATGACATCGATAACATTGATGAACTTGGACAATGCTATCAAATGGATGACAAAAATATATGAAGCATTGATGATCTTGGAAAATGCACCTATAATGATGGGATTAAATTAATGATGACAAGATTGACTAGATTTGGAATGGATTTGATTGATTTAGAGAGTGATTTAACTAGGCATCGATGATCTTGGACAATGCCCTAGAATGGTTAAAATGAGTCCAAAACAATTCTGGAATGAAATTAGGAAGAGAATAGGACAGATTTGAATTGATTTAGGATTATTTGATATGGTTTAGGATAGTTTGGGATCAAATAGGATTGGTTTAGGAAGATTTAGGATTGATTGGGATCAACTAGAAAATGATCAATTCGGCCAAGAGGACATAAATATTAGCAAATAATTGAACAATTTGCAATATTCAATTATGGATGAAAGACACAATATTATCATATAATAAAGACCATATGCACAACATAGAGGAATAATTAGAGTGCAAAAAAATGTTTCAATTGTAATGCCAAAAATGTTAAACACGTAGACTAGCAGGCTCAAACCATTTTTGGGTCTCTACATTTTGCCCCTCTTTGATACAATGTGATTGTGAGTGTTGTGTCAAAGAAAATGAAAGGAAATCGCATTAAAAACATGCCCCAGTGACAATGGGATACATGGGTGTCCCCTCGAGAAATTGACCAAAAATGCAAGTGATAGGTCAATTTGTCGACAATAATGAGATAGGTCCACATCAATGAACAGATTGACAATCAGAGCTTAAACGCAAAAGTTATGAGGGTTGGAGTGAAAAAATCATCATGACCAACACAAAAGGAAAGGGTTGCATGTCCATCTAGGCAACCAAGAGGCTATAAAAAGGCTTGGAGATGGATTTCGAGGTCATTTTCACTCTAACTTTTAGAAGAATTTGAGCTCTGGAACAAGGAGAATGGATCGAGTGCTGGTGAAAAATCAGTGTGGGGAACAATTGCACAGCTACCGATGGTCGGAGGACGTAGGACCATAGGTGAGTAAATCTATGACTCTTAGTCACTTCAATGTTTTTCACGCATTTCTAGGTGGTTAGGGCTCAAAAATAGGGCCAAAAATGCATCAAAGGATAGGTTTGACTAACCACATGTGTTGAATGTGTAGCATGCACACCCAAGTGTGCAGAAACTACACTTGGCATGCCAAGTTAGGTCTTGGCCACACTTGGTTAGCAAAGTTGTGCAGTTGGTTAGGATAATCTGCAAATCGGGTCAGGTAGAGTCTGGAGGGTCCTAAACCTTCCTAAACAAGTCAAAACCCTAGGTTAAGTTCAAAAATAGGTCAAATTTGGTCAAACATGGTCAACATTTGTCAACAAGTAATAGAAAGTACCAGGGATAACTTTAAGAAACCCCCTCCGAGAAAAAAGTGTAAAATCCTGGCGAATCGTACATTAATTTAGGGGAAATTTTTTCTTGATGATAGCAAAATTTTTTTCCAAATTAGGAAAATAATATAAAGGTGACGGAAATTTTTTCCCAGCCCAATGAAAATTCCATAAAATCCTGGTGAATAATACATTAATGTGGGGGAAGATATATATTGTGTGAAGAAATTTTTTTTCTTTTGAAGTAAATACATTATAATATATGAGGCGAATGATTTTTTGTTGAAGGGAAAAAATATTTTTGCTGGAAAATTTTATGTGCCTTTTGAAAAAATATATATTTTTGGGCTAATCTATCATTAAGTATGGGAAAAATAAACATTTATTGTCGATTTGCAAAAGATGGGAGTTGTCAATGTGTCATGTGGGCCAACGCCAACTAATAACTTGTTTGCAGATTAAACACATTTTGATATCCATAAGCACAAAAAGTTACATCGACACAGCCTAATAATAACATCCGTCATTTTATAATGTTAAATGTCTTATTTGCGACCATTTGATGATCCTAGATCAATGGCTGAAGTTTAATTTTGGCCAAATTTCTTGAAGGAAACAAAGTTCTCCAGGAATTCACTGGAATGATGACGCATATCAAATTAATCTGCACCATAACTATTATCTAATTAATGCAACATCACGTAATGACATCATTATTTACACATATCAACTATTACATCTATTTAGGTGGACGGTTGATAATGTATCACAGTTGTCATTAATAAAAGAAATGTTTTATCACTGACACTAAATCTGGCTATTTCTAATTTCACACAGTCGTGCTTTTAATATGAATGTCTATTCTTAAATATGAAAGATTTACATAATTTTGAACGACAAATGAATTAATTAGGTTAGAGAAAGAATTAAGGGCTATTTATAGATGATCTATGCTTCCTTCTTTTTCAATTCTCCTTTGATTTGGGTTTTCCTTTTCTAGTGCTAGAAAGATTGCCTTTGGTTTAGGTTTTTAGGTTGTATAATTTTAGATATTATGGTAGTTGTTTTTTGAAGATGGACACTCCTATCCATTTGATAAGCACATTTGTGGAGGAACAAAAGGCCTTTTTGGGACTGGTCTCAAACCAAACCCTTGAATCAGTTTGCAAGGAGTTTGGAGCCTTACTAAATGAGGTTGTGAGGATGGTGTTGGGCTATGAATTTTTGGAAAATGTCAATAGGTACCGAGTTAACATGGACATTACGTCCCATTTTTTGGCATCTCTTTTGGACCTCGGGGGAGAGAAGGTGGATATGCTCCTTCTGTTAAGGAAGCTATTCAAACATGAATTCCTGGGTGACATTGTTGAGGTTGTTGTTTGTGCACAATTAGGGGTGGGGATCCCTTGGGCAAGTGATTTACGCAATATTTTTGAGTCAGAAGAATATGTGGCCATTCAACCTTTTCTTTTGAACCTGGATGTTCAGCAGTTGATGTACCATAGGAAATGGGCGCAGATTGGTAGGGATTTTCTTCACAAATGGTTTTTGTTGGATGACTTGGTGGACTACAAATGGTTGTATGAATTCGCAGAGCTTGTCGTCTCTAAAAATTTCTACTTAGACGAAGGGGAAAATCCTTAGTGTTGTGTCCCTATGGCCTCCGCCTGAAATTTTGAAATTTCCACTATAGTAGGTTTTGTCTTTAAAGTTTTGTAGGGACTTCAAGTCTCCAAGTCTGAAATTCTGAATATTGTAAATTTATAGAAAATATTAATGAAAAGTTTGCAACTTCATTTGAGTTTATTTTTATGGATTTAATTGTAAAATATGTATGTGTGACATATGTGATTTTATAATTTATGAAATTGAAAATGAACTAAACAAATGTTAAATTATTAATGTATGACAGAATGTTATTTATTTAACAGTAATAACTTAATATTACTTAAATTTTGCATGTATCATGTCACATGTGTGATTGTGCGACTGCCGAATTGTGAAATTTTAAAGTAGTTATTCTTTAAACTTTAAAGTAAAACTAAAATCTAAAATTAGAAAATGCCAAATGGAAATTCATAAAACATCTAATAATTACAATTTTCAGACTCCCAGTCATGTCAAGTTAATATCGCCTCTTTGGTAGCAGAGTTGTCCTTCGTCACTGGAAACTACAAGTGGTATGTACATTGTACTATCAACTATGAGCATTGATATCGTCGACACGTACCTTAAACCTGTTTGTTTAGAACCCAAAATTGTAAATATATTAATCGAGACCGTTGATTGATCGTAGATCAATGGCTAGAGTTTTATCTCGGGCACAGTTTCTCGAAAGAAACCAATTTTTTGTAAGAAGTCTACGGAATGGATACACGTCGCAAGGTTGGAACGATAACTTGCAAGAAATGAATGTCTTGTTAGAGTGACAGTGACATTCTTTAGCCATCAGGTAATTTGCATGGTTTCCAAAATTGTACTAGTACAAATTGTCGTTATTAGTATAGTGACTATATTAGTAATTTCCCACACTCCTACATTAAGTGCATTAATGGGAATGATTTACCTAAAGATATGGAAGATATGGAATAGGGATATTAATAGACATTCTTTCTTGCTTCTTCATCAATTTCAATGTTCTTTTGCCTTTCAGCCTCAGCCCACTGGTTTTAAGTTTTTAGATCTGTGATTCTGTAGATTCGTAGAAATTCAATTTTTTGTGTGTAGTTTGAAGATTTAGGTTTTTAGTTTAGGTAGAGATGGACACACCAATTAGGTCGAGAACTATATCCACTGATGATAAAAAACCCTTTTTGGGCAGGGTACCAGACGAAGTTCTCACTTCCGTTTGCAAGGAAGTGGGCTTTTTCATTAACAATGTTGTGTTGATGGTGCTTGACCATGAGTTCATTCGCAACGAGAAGAGATACCGCATCAGCACAGACATTACGTCCCGCTTCCTGGAATCTCTTCTTGACCTCAGAGGAGAGAAGGTAGACATGCTTATGCTGCTGTAGAATGTTTTCAAGGATCAATTTCTGGTGGACGACGTCCAATTCGTAGTCTTCGTAGAACCAGGGTTGGGTATCCCTTGGGTTGATGAAATTGAAAAGCTTATCCAGCGAGGCAGCAATATGGAAAGTCAACCCTTCCTACTAAACCTTAATGAAAGGCAGCTAATGCAGCATTGGAAGTGGGCGCGGTTGGGGAGGGACTTCCTATGGAAGTGGTTTCACCTTGACGACTTCGAGGAGATGGACTACACCTGGCTCAATGAATTTGGGGAGATTATCCTCCACAGACAATTCTTCTTAGATAGGGATGGAGATGAAGACCCTTAGTGTTTATGTTCTTGAAATGGGTTTCCACATTTCATTTTTTTTTTTTTTCTTATATGATCAACCAGTGCCCTTGTGGCAACAAATTTTGTAACTGTTTGGATACTTTGCATTTGTAGGGGTTTATAGTGCGACTATAGTCTAAAGTTAAACTCTATAATTATAAAGTATATTATAATATTAGTGATGTAAATTTTTGAAATAATTAATGAAAAATTTGTTGTTTGACTCTTAATAATTATTGTAATTTTTCTATCTTCCTCCGGAAATGAGACATGTATCAGTGTGTGAGATAATAGATTGTCTGCGAAATATTATTTAATTGCAATTTTGTAAAGAAATATAAAGACTTTACTTTTGATAAATAATAAATAATAAATTATATGCCCATTCACATTGCCAAATCGATGTGTCAATCTGTGATATCATATAATATGAACCAAAAAATGTAACAATGTTTAATGTATGTGTGTGATTTACTTAAGAGTAATAACTTAATTTTTCCATTATAAATTATATGCCCATTCACATTGCCAAATCGATGTGTGAATCTGTGATATCATATAATATAAACCAAAAAATGTAACAATGTTTAATGTATGTGTGTGATTTATTTAAGAGTAACAACTTAATTTTTTCATGTCAATGACAATAATTATCATTATGTGTCATGTGTGCGACTACGAATGTGGAATTGTAAAAGTTTAAAGCATTTTATAAATTATGGTTAGTAATAAACTAATAAATAATTAGATAGTTATCTGTGATTACAATATTTTAATTAGTTATTTTTATATTAGACAGTTTCAATATTTAATCTTATTTAAATTTAATAAATTTTTGGTGTATGGTGTTACGTGTAACTGTATTTTTAGTGACTGTTGGATGAGCAGAGATCAAAACGTACGGTGTATTTCGGGCCAAAAGGGAAAAGAAATCCCATTTTTGCAATCCTATTATGAAATCATGACACGTGACCACTCACACAATTGGTGTCATCTGATAAATATAATTCAAAGTAAATAAATGGGACCCACCACACATGATAGTGATTGCCAGCGACCGTTGGATGAGTAGAGATCAATGACGTACGGTGTATTTCGGGTTGAAAGGGAAAAGAAATCTCATTTTTTCAATCCTATTTCGAAATCATGACACATGTACACTCATTAAACCGGATGACACGTGACCACTCATACAATCGGTGTCATCTGATAAATATAATTCAAAGTAAATAAATG
The DNA here is from genome assembly GCA_018584345.1 of Thuja plicata. Taxonomy (NCBI): domain Eukaryota; kingdom Viridiplantae; phylum Streptophyta; class Pinopsida; order Cupressales; family Cupressaceae; genus Thuja; species Thuja plicata. The sequence goes on along the minus strand of MU226051.1, from coordinate 206,379 downwards.
GGACCCGCCACACATGATAGTGACAGCCAAAAACCATTGGATGAGCAGAGATCAACGACGTACGATGTATTTCAAGCTGAAAGAGAAAATAAATCTCATTTTTGCAATCCTATTCCGAAATCATGACACGTGTACACTCATTCAATCGGACGACACGTGACCACTCACACAATTAGTGTCATCTGATAAATATAATTCAAAGTAAATAAATGGGACCCACCACACATGATAGTGACTGCCAATGACCATTGGATGAGCAGAGATCAACGATGTATAGTGTATTTCAAGTTGAAAGGGAAAATAAATCCCATTTTTACAATCCTATTCTGAAATCACAACATGTTTACACTCATTCAATCGGTGTCATTCGATGATGACCAAAAGACCAAAAGATAAAGGAAGATTAAAAGAAACCAGCGACCATTGGATGAGCACAGATCAATGACATGCAGTGTATTTTAGGTTGAAAGGGAAAAGAAACCCCATTTTTAGAAACCTATTCCAAAATCATGACATGTGTACACTCAGCTAAGTTTAATTAAAATCATAATTGGAGTAAAAGAGTAACTTAACATTTAATAAGTAATAAGCTCAATTTGACCATAGACCAAACAATTAAGTGACATGTGTCCTAGTGAACTCAAATATCTGGAGAAGCAATAAAAGTTAACACGAGTGACAGTAAAAGTTAACACGAGCACTAATACATTTGGGGTCGATTTGCGACGGCTATGTGTCACAATTGAGACAGCCATGTGTCGCAATTGCGACAGTAATAGACGTCGCTATTTTTTATTCACAAAATATGACGTCTTTCCTTTCCCATCGCAATTACGACTTCAATCTGTCGCTATGTAGCCCTATCAACCCCGGCGTTTGGGCCGTCGCCAATACAGCGATCCCGTCATAATTCTGGAGGTGAATGTCGCAATAGCGACGAACACCCAAGAAACTGCGACGGTATGTGGGCGTCGCCAATACAGTGACCCCGTCGTAATTCTGGAGGTAAACATCACAATTGCGACGGATTCAAGATAGAATTAAAAAAATGGTTGTGCAGCAATTGTATGTATGCAAAACATTGTTCTTGAAGATGAGAATTGGTATGGATTGCTATAGATGTTTTCTTGGATTAATCTCTGAGTCGTAAGATGTATATAAATTACTATCCTACTCCTAAACTATTGGTGAAAGTTGTTTTTCATTTTAATTCTATGATGGATCATAAATCTTCAAGGCTGGTCCCTTGTCCATTGGGTTATAGTATTCCAATTTATGAAGAAAACCAACACATTAAAATCACAACAGAATATGAATTATGCATATACATACACCAAAGGAATGATATACATACATCTGTTCTGTGATCTCTCAAACACTCACCAATATCAACTGATTTCTTTGTTTCTTTATTAAACTGGAGATTTTTCAATAAAATAATAAATATTTAGTTGGAAAGATGCACCCTCATATGCTGTGAAAAAATATGGAAAAAACATAAGGCATCCCTATTTAGCTGTTCACCAGTAAAAACAAAGTGTAGGCACATACAAGATAGCAGAATGGTTTCTGTCCAAGTACAAAACCCAGGCATTGAACACCAGAATTAGATTGCATCCAAGAATTATTCTGTTTACCTTGTCAGCCACAGGGTCCAAGAAAGCTCCAAATGCAGAGCATGATCCCATCTGCCATCCACAACAGTGGCTGATTCAGGCGAAATTGTACCTCAAGAGACTGGATAGGGCCACTCCCAGTACCCTTGCGCCACCCTATAAACGATATATATAACAACTTTCTTACAGATAAGAAATAACGCCGGGATACTTCAAATCTAGATTCTATATTATCAAGCCTTAAATAAAAAACTAGTACATATTTTTTGAAGAATGTGCTACCATACTTTGCGAGCAATGTAACCATCCAGCCAATCTGTAATGGCTACTGC